>JASDQU010680992.1:51223-63817 GCA_032191745.1 Picea mariana
GAGAAGAGGGTTAAAGGAAACAAAACAAACTACAATCTAACATTAACTGAAAACAAATAAAACTTGTGAAAATAAACAACAAACATCAAACACAAAACATAGGGGTCACCAATGGTTTCAGGCTGGTGTATTAATGAAACCGGAGCACGCTGAAGGAAGAGACCAGAGGTTCCTTCTCCCTCCAATGGAAGGCTCTTTGGGGCCCTCACACAATTTTCTTTCCTTACAAATGAGAAGAACTGAGTAGTGAAAGAACTCTTGGTGATGCAGCTGATGGGTTGTTGTCAAAGGATGAGCCCTTAACCATCTGAACAACATAACAGTGCTTAGAATTCCTTGCCAAAATAGTGTATCCTCACGACTTTTTATAGAAACTCTTCGGGAAGTCACGTAACCTTCTCAAAGTGTGAACACAGACCCGTTTAGGGTTTATTTAGGTCATTAATCCACTGATTTTGCAGATCTGGCTTTGATTTGAGAGTCAAATCAACTTGGGAGCCGGTCCGTAGGCGGTTGGGAGGCCGACCTATTCAATTAATGCGCCATTTTAGCAGATGCGTGGGTCTTTGTGTTGACAGCTGCACGTCGGGCGTGCATGCACTGATAACACATTTTTTTCCCGCGCATGCGCGCGCGCACCAAACTGCTGAAAAGCGCCCTTCAATTTTTGGTTACTTTGTATAGTTTTTGACCCTTCTGGAATGTTGTGGAACTAATTCAGTGCCATGAATGACTTCATTTTTGTTTTGATGATGCGGAGTTCTTGTCGCCATGTGAAGATGAAATTTCAGTGATAACACCCTTCCATAGCCAATGGAAAGCTAGTCAAGGCTCAACACCTATGCCCATCGAATCCATACAGGGAAACCCTTCCCAAAATCCTTGGAATGTGACACAAGCTAGCCCTTTACGTCCTATTACAGGAGTCATTCGATGACGTCTCAATAAGCGTAGAATCTGTGTATTGGTCATGGCCATGGTTATTACCAGAACCCTGGCCAACAACCTAACTTTTCCTGGCAACCTGGTGCCAGCCAAACTCCAGGCTCCTTTTTCCTGGTTATAATCAACAACCCAAATTACCATTTATGGCAACTCTACACTTGCCAGACTTGAAAAGGTTATTAAACGACCCCATCTGTCATAATTCGCATTGGCCTCCTATGCTGACCAAGTTTCCTTCGGACATTCCAAAGTTCGAGGCTAAGCCTAACAAATATCTAGGTGATCATGTGACTACCGTCCATTTATGGTTCTCATCCAACTCATTGAGAGACGACTCCATCCAATTGCATTTGTTTCAATGCACTCTCATCGGGAGTGCTGCAAAATGATACATCGAGATCGAACACTCAATATACTCTTCCATCAGAGAATTGGAAGTGGATTTCTTAAACCATTTCCAATTACTTGTGAGATACGATGCCGACACCGAATTGTTGGCCAACTTTGAGTAGACAAAAGAGGACCATATCTCAGATCACATCCAAGAATGGAGACACCAGAAAAGTTTAATAAAAGTACCAGTCCCACCAGCATTCATGCTTGAGTGGTTCTTTAAGTCTTTGGTACCGTAGTTATCTACATACATCACAACCTTGAGGTATTTTTAGAAGAAGAAGCGATAATGAGAGCTCAACAACTATATCTGATTTACTCTCAGTCAGGTTTTCTTTACGAATTTTTGGCAGATGCACTGCAGTCGATTCTTGACAAGACTAGACAAAGATCTGGACCACATGTTGATGGTACTGTTGCTTCACCACAAACGAATCCCATTGATCAACTGTCAAATCAATTTCATCAATTGTCAATACAATAGACATTGACCAACCAGACCACCGGTTCGACTGCTCCCTCTACTTAAATGTTAGATGTACACAGTGTGCAATCGACAAACCTAAAGGCCACCCAACAGCCTGATGGAAAGAATAAACAATGAAAGAAGGGTAAGGGGGTTAAGAAAACTACCAATAATGTTGGCAGGGGAATCACAGAAAATAATAAGTCGAAGTATCCATGTAATATTTGCATGGAAGACCATTCAATTCACCAGTTCCCTCGGCTTGTAGAGGCCTAGAAGTTATTGGCACAACAAAATCCTACCATGTTAACGAAACAATTTCCACATGGGAAAAATTTAATTCAATTCTCTTCGAGCATGGAAGGGGGAAGTCAGGGACCCCCTCCATCTTCGAGTAATATTTCGTCTGTGAATGTGTACATCATGAAAGCTAGTGTTGACATAACAACTAGGACACATGACTATGGAATGCCAAACACCTCTGAGAAGGGTAAAGATGTTGAAAACCCATCTCTTCCTCTCCATATTGAGAAGATGTTGGGAGAAACAATGATATGCATCCCAAAAGGTGCATTCAAGAAAGATTCCCACAACCCAAATGCAAGGGCCACCCATAACTACTCTGTAGTGGAAGATTTATCTCAAACCCCTTGTGCAATGTTATGTTTGGAAGTCCTCTAGAGTTCCCCTTCCTAGAGAAAGGTTCTGTTAGCTTCCTTAGGATCTGTTGAGACTTGTAATCTAGGAATGATCATGCTTGAAATGACCAACTTAAAACCTCGTCTCCCTTACCACATTGCATTTTAGATAGTAGTGGCTCACACCACAAAAAAATTTACTCATAACATTTTTCGCATAGTGGTTGATGAGGGCACCTCGACATGCATGATGTCTTTGGCATGTTGGAAGGCCATTGACCAAACCGTTTTTTCTGCGTCACCTACTCTTCTTACTGCTTTTGATGGTCATTCATTCCGACCACATGGAATCATCCCCTCTTTCCCTGTGTAGTTAGGGGGGAAGACTATGTGCATTGAGGTTGAAGTGGTCGATGTGTCTCTCGACTACAATATATTGTTAGGAAGGAGTTGGACCTATGGTATGCAAGTAGTGGTCGCAATAGTTTTTCAGGTATTGTTGTTTCCACACGAGGGTTAGATCGTGTCCATTGATCAATTATCCTTCTCCCATCCCGACCCTTCATCGGGGGTATCCATGGTCCCAATGATTGATAACCCTCAACCCAACATCATCAATGTAGGGGTTGGTTTTTTACCACCTTTGATGGGTACTTTCAATTACCCACCTCCGAATAACAATTTCCATTACATATCGGCTACCCCCGACTAGCCTAGGGATGAAATATTTCAAATCTCGTCGTTTTGCATGACTTTATTTAATGATCCATGGACTCTTCCTTCCCCATCCTCTATGATGGAAGGGACAGGGAACCATGGCATGGCCATGCCTTTGTCTGTGACAGAATTTGCATACTCTATAGTCCAACAAGCTTTCGTCGACCCCAATCTGACTCCTACATAAGAGTTAGATCCATTTCTCAAGCCTATTTGGGCTCAAGGTTCCCTCACCGATAGTTATTCTTTAGACTTGGTCTTGCCCTCAGATGAGGTGATTATTGAGGAAATGACTAGTCCAAATGGACCCTAGGAGGATCTCCATCACATATCTTATTTTCTGCCAGAGTTAAGAATAATTGAAGTAGGTGAATTCACTATGACTATGCCTGGAGATAGGGATTTTCCTATCAATCCTTTGGCTATGCATGTTGTTTATACTGAAAGAAATATGGAAACAATCACTAAAATGATACCTATTAATATCTCCATAACCCCTGGCATCGTGGATAATATCTTCGTCAAATCATATTGCTCCCCTGAGGAGATTTGAATCTACACATATTTATTTAAAGAATTCCGCGATGTGTTTTCCTGGTCTTACGAGGAAATTCTAGGCATAGATACAAGAATCATTGAACATGAAATCACAACATATCCTAATGCCAAGCCAGTTCGGCAGAATCTTTGTCCAATTAATCTAAAGAAAATAGCAACTATTAAGGCTGAAGTAGAGAAACTACTCAAAGTTGGTTTCATCTACCCCATCCAATTGACTCATTGGGTGTCAAATCCCATGCCAGTCAACAAAAAATAGGGTATGATTCGTGTATGTACGAACTTCCATGATTTGAACAAGGCTTGTCCAAAGGATAATTTTCCCATGCCATTTATTGACCAGATAGTCGATGAATGCATAGGTTGCGAGGCCTTTTCTTTCATGGATGGTTTTTCAGGATACAATCAGATACAGATCAAACTTGAAGACCAACACAAAAATTCTTTAATTTGTCCATGGGGTACATTCTCTTATTGAAAGATACCTTTTGGTCTAAAAAATGATGGCGCTACTTTTCAGCGGGCCATTTCTTTTGATTTCCACAATCTCAAACATGTAGTCGAGGCTTATCTTGATGATTTAGCATCACGATCATGTAAGAGACCTGATCATCCAGCACACTTTCGACTTATATTTGAGCAATGTCACTACTACCAGATTTGATTGAATCCAAACAAATGCAGTTTTTGCGTAACGTCAAGTCATCTGCTAGGTTTCATAGTTTCAACAACAGGGATCATGGTTGATCCTATAAATGTTGAGGTGATAGTGCAGTTGCTTCCCTTGTGCACAATCCCTCAGCATTAGAGTTTATAGGGAAAAGCAAAATTTTTACGGCATTTCATCGCAAATTATGCTGACATCACAAAGGGTTTTATGAATTTGCTTAATAAGGATGTTCCTTTTCATTGGGATGAAGCTGCTCAATGCTCTTTCAAAGTGTTGAAATGCACCCTCATGTCTGCCCCTCTGCTTCGGCCACCAAATTATAAGAAAGATTTCTTATTGTACTTGGCCACTACAAAGTCAACCATCGGTGTGGTATTGGTTCATGAGGATGATTTTCTCTCACAATACATGATTTATTATTTGACCCAAGTCCTGGTTGGATTGTAACTCAATTATTTCCACGTTGAAAAAATTTCCTTGGTAGCAGTTCATGCCGTCCAACGATTTCGTCATTACATCTTGTTTCGCAAGACCACCGTCATTTCTGTTGTGAATCTATTTCAATATGTGTTGACATGACCTGTAATCGGTAGAAATATTAGTATATGGATAGTTATCCTCTAATAATTTGACTTGGATTTTGTTTTGGTGAAATCCAAAAAGTCGTTGGTCTTCACGAAACTCATCTCAGAACTTCCAATCGAATCAAGCGATGTTATACTCGAGGAGTCACCTATCAAAGGAGACATGTTTTTGATCGTGTCTTTGGACCCCTGGTATGGATATATAATAGTCTATCTCCAGACTTCGAAGTTCCCCACATCTGCTTCTCATGATGAGCGTCGTCATATATGCCATCAGAACAAGAACTATCTCATACTCGAGGACACTTTGTATCGTCAAGGTGTAGATTATGTCCTTTTTCGGTGTCTCACTCATGAAGAAGTGGAAATCATGATTAATGATTTCCACATTGGAGCATGTGGTGGTCATCTGTATGGGTTGGAAACAACCCAAAAGATCATACAAGCTGGTTACTTTTGGCCGACATTAATCAAAGATTGTGTTGAATCGGTCAAGAAGTGCCACAAGTGTCAGATCTTCTCAAGGAAGATGCAGGCATACCCTTCTCCCATGTTTCCCGTCATCACAGTGGTCCCTTCACCAACTGGGGGATTGATTATGCTACATGCAACCTCCCTTTAGCAAGGGGGCACCATTATATCATCGTAGTAGTAGACTACTTTATGAAGTGGGTCAAGGCTATGCCAACATTTAAAGATGATGGCGAGACAACAAATCTCTTTTTGTTTAACCAGATAATAGCAAGGTTTGGCATCCCGAGAGATATTTTCACTGACCATGGCAGTCACTTTTAGAATAAATGATGTCTGAGTTAACGTCAAAGCTTGGGTTGAGGCAAGAACATTTGTCACCCTACTACCCACAAGCGAATGGTCAGGTGGAAGCTATGAATAAGTCCCTTAAGACTATTTTACAGTGAATGATCAATTCGACGAAGTGAAATTGGCATTTGATGTTGTACTCTATGTTATGGGCCTACCGAACATCTATTAAGACTACAACCAGTTTGTCACTTTTTCAACTCGTTTACGACATGGAAGCAGTCTTGCATATAGAGTGCCATATCTCATCTCTAAAGTTGGTAGTACAGTTATTGCCAGACACTTCACCACTTGAAGAGCATTTATTATATCTCAAGTAGCTCAATGAGCAGTGTTGTGATGCAGCCTTGGCTAACAAGGCTCACAAATAGTAAGTCAAGTTTCAGTATGATCGATTTGTTCGTCCTCGAATTTTATCTGAAGGTGACCTTGTCCTAGTTTATGACCAAGATAAGGATCCCCTGGGGGTAGGCAAGTTCAAACCCATGTGGTTTAGAACTTTCATCGTGAAGGAGGTTTTAAAGAAGGGAGCTTATCGTATAGTGGAATTTGAGGGAAATGCATTGGAAGAGCCTAGAAATGGGCTCTACCTCAAGAAGTATTACTCATAGGTGTGTCACCTTGGGTGAATTCTTGTACATATGTATAGTTCTTATACATTTTCTTTTTAGTTTTTAGTTTTTTTGGTTTTATGGATGTGTCATTTTTTATGTCATATTTTTCACTATGGAAAATTTCAAGTGAATAGGAGGTGTTTATTGGGTTTGTGGACGACGCTAGATGACACACTCGGAGGCTTGCTTCCGCATCTTGGGTGATTTTCACACCTCAGGGATAGTTTTTGTCTTCAGGAGGCATCTGTTTAGGTGACGCCACAAACAATGTCGCTGAATACAGCGCAGTATTAGAGTTGTTTCATGACACTTTGTCACATGGTATCTCTCACCTTCGAGTCTACTTAGATGCTCAATTGGTTGTGTCCCAGTTAAATGGGGTTTACTGTGTTTATGATCCTACTCTACACTGACTGTTCCTTAGGGTACGTCTCTTAGAACAACACTTTGATTACATTTCATATATCCATGTTCCTAGGAGATTGAATCAAACCATAGATACTCTAGCTAATAATGTATTAGATTGGCATATTTCACACATGTAAGGAAAAGCACACACATGCACATGTAAATACCTTTGTAAAATAGATGTAATCCATAAGACGTAAAAATATGTAAATATGCATATATATCAAAAATATTAGAGTACATGGGTGGGCGCAAGTGCCTCAAAAATATGTTCAGTAAGAGTCAAAGGGATTATGCCCTCAAAAATATACAAAATGTGCCCCCGACACATGAGTAGTCTAGCCTATCTAAGGGCGGGGTCTGTTGGCCCTACCATAATGAACAATGACGTTTTCCAAATGTTGGAAGAGCTGGACCTAGGTCCATGGTACCCCAACTACGTGAGGTTTCATCGAGGGTGGGAGATCCTCGATCTCTACCATAGGGACCGTACGAGTGAGCACGGTGAGGTTCTGCTCCACCCATCTCAATACTCTCTCAACCTCTCCAGCTGGAGGCCCCCCTACTACTGCTGTTGCTCTGGCGGTTGTGGCAGGTCCTGCCTTTGGTCGAGGATGTCGCCTAGTCCTCGAGAATTCTATGGGGTGCACTGGTCCCACATCTGTACCTAAAAGATACATAGTTGTTAGATACTTTGGTACACATAAAAATGATATATATACAAAGAAATAAAAAATTAAATAACTTTGACAAACAAACATAACTAGATCTCCTTTCTCTGCTCTGGGAGGTACAAGCATGTTAGGATATCTAGAAAAGATGATCTCATCATAGGGGTAGTCCTTTATAGCTGAAATCTTCCGAGACCACCAGTAAAAAAAAATTTCATCAAAGGCCTCGATGGTCTCCCCCCCCTGTCACAGAAACAATGTTGTCCATCTTCATAGTGCTGGGAGAGAGGCCTCGTGCCCTCATATAGTCTCTCGAGGACTAAGACTGAGTACCCTATCAATGAAAAAGGAACATAAAACAGTCCCAAACCCAAAGTTTCGGTGTTCCCGTATCTGACACTATGTTAGTTTTATCTTCATGCAATCTAGCATGGTTGTACTCCAGTCGAAAGTCCGTGCATTTAAGCATTGTATTGCACAATGCATGTGTGCCTGGGAAGCTTGATGTAAAGTCACGAATCCATTGATCCACCCAATGAGAATAACTATCACTATCAGTGATAGGTTTTTGATCTTGTGTATAGGCACCTAAGAACCTACTTTCTTAGTACCATCCTCACAATGGAATCCAATCAACTCCTCAATGTTGTGAGGCCCGGGGGGGAAAGTATGAAAGTTGACTGAATCACCTCTCCTCAAGAGACCAGTTAAGAAGTAAATGTCTTCAGTCATTGGAGTCAACGAATGCCCCTCGAGCATAAATGCCTCTGCATCAGGATGCTAGTAATCTATCAAAGCATTCAACAACCTAGGTTGAGCCCTCATAAATAGACACTGGAAGAACTTTAACAACCCACATTGTGATAAAACAACGATAGCAGCAGGGTCTTTTGAGACCAAAAAATCAATTTCCTCATGCTCCCTCTCTCTCTAATGAACATACATCCCACAAAATGACAAAGTCATGGGGAGTTGACTCTTGCCTTTTTTATTTTTCCACTTATTTGAGGGTATACACAGGCTATCTTGGTGACAATCGCATGTGTACACAGGAAAATTATCTTATTCCCACGTGCACATGCAGGCTGTGCTTAGACAACCCACATACACGTAGGGTTGACCTATTTAAAGGTCAGTGCCCCCCCCAAAAACAAAAATAAATTCCAAAATGAAGAATGGAAATGTAGGAGGGGCTAGTTTGTACTTACTTGTTCTAAGTGGAAGTTTGTTTCGTCCACTGAATCTCCCAGAATCAACTCTTTCGGCAAATGGGTGTTTTTGGCTTTCTTGTCAATTCTCAAATTACAATGGTGATAATGATCTACGAGCTTCTATTTATAAACTTGTTGGCCCCTTTTTGTCATTTTTTGGACCCTTTTGTCATTTTTCTTTCTAGCTTAAAAATCATTTAGTATGGTTCTTGAGTTTCTTCGAGGATGTTACGATACATGTTACTTTGGGTATTTGGAAACTTTTTGAGAGTTGGGTCATTTTTAAAGCTCTTTTGATAAAAATTCATTTTCTCAACTTTGTGCACGTAAGATAGGATTCCACCTCCACTTGTTGCACCTCGTTATCTTTTTCTCTTTGCCATAGGATCCATCCCACCGAATTGTGACACAAAACCCTCACTCCTTCTCTAGAAGTGTCATAATTTAGTGGTAGATCCTACCTTCACATGGATGCCCTAGGTAGATCCTGCTTTCATTTTGGTGTCCATGTCATCGCTAATGATTATAGACTCGAAAGTCCCTTTTTAGTTGTTCTTGATTATGAGTTTGAGCCTCACTTGCATAATTCATTATCGCTTTTGACCTCACCATCAGGACTCCCAAAACAACGGATCTTCTTTTAAGCCCTTTTCAGGCCCTCTAAACATGAAAAGATTGTCGAGCGATCTTGTTTCCCTTCACGCTTGCTAAACAAAAATTCGAAGGCACATTTGTCCGGCAGTAGTTTACCCCTTTTTCAGTCTGGATAGTCAGATGAGCGAACACAAGTATACTCTAGGAGCCTCGATTCTCTAGAAGAGTATTCTCAGGTATAATTTTAACACTTTTTTGGGACTAAGGGACTAAAATTATGAAAAAGGAACCCCCACGGAGTCCATAAATAATCTCTTTTCAGACTCTTTAAAATTGAAAAGATTGTCGAGTGACCTTGTTTCTTTACACTCGTTAAATTGGTCAAGAAGAACACCCCTTACAGAGTCCATAGTCAAGATCTTTTCATACTCCTTAAATATGAAAAGATAACTGAGTGATCTTGTCTTTTTCACACTCGTTAAAATGATTTTGAATAGACGTTTTTTCATTACTAGTTTACCCCAATAGTGTCTCCTTTTATGCTTTTTCAGACTCTCTAAAAATGAAAAGCCACTGAGCTTACCTTCTCTGGGATCATTAAAATTACATCGAAGGATGTTATCATTGTGTATTATTAATCACATTTTCATCCCTATGTCTTTGGCCTAATGTTGGCTCCATGTTTCTCTCAACTGAACCATCTGAAGCATGCCTTATACGCAAGCCTTGTAGCACTTTTCCCTTGCATCTTGACAGCTTGACCCATGGAGGATTTTTCCTAAGTGTCCTTTTCCTACATATTGTAAATGTGTTGAAACTACATAGAATATATCTACCTAAACAATAATACACACATTTGCAGAGATAATTTGAGAAAGAATAAGAAGAAGAGAAAGAATAAAAGAATTCTCATTAACCATTTTCCACACTCAAAGAGTGAATAATTTACAATAAATATAGGATACATGAGTAACTAATTAGCCATAGTGGTGGTCTAGAATGATCTAGGAACACACCAATAGTTACGAGAGTGAACTTCCACCTAGTCTAGTCTCTCAGGCAGTTACGGAAGTGAACTGCCACCTAGCTGAGTTAACTAGTCAACTAATCTTCAATTAACTGACTAAATATAGAGTAGTAAGGAGTTAACTTAGGAAATCAAGGGTAATGCACAAATATAGTGATGATCCCAAGGTAATTGCACATTATCATGGTGATGATCCCAATGTTGGATGGTGACAAAACCAATGCAACATCTAAACTCAACTCAACTAGTCAAACTAAAGTGTCAATTGAAAGAGAATATTATCCAAGTGGAATATTATCCCCTAAATATAGGAGACTAGATAATGACTAATTATGACTAATAAACAAGGAAAAACCTTAGGAAAAATAAATCCTAGGTGTGTGTGAAGTAATTCCAACACCCCCCCTGAATATCACTATGGTGAAAATGAACAATGGGTCGTGACAACAAGGCCATGTTAGGTAACCAAATACAAAATATACACTGAAATAAATGAGGAAAGAGGGAAAAACTCATGGGGAAGCCCCCCCCTCAAATTACAATGCATAAAAAAAATAAAAATGAGAAGGAACAAAAAACAGTTTCTAAGCAACCCTGTCCTTCACTCCAAGAAGACCTCGCAACTGTGTAAGTTTGTGCTCGTTGAAGATTTTGTTGAAGATGTAGATGTCTGAATGGGTCCGATGAACTATATGAACCATTGATATCTCCAAACATATCCAATTTATCTTCTTGTAATGAATAATATCCAAATAAAGTTTGTATGAAATTTTGAAAACCGTGGGGCCATTTCCGGAAAAACGCTGAAATTTTGTTGATTTTGAAATGATCATAACTTCACTTCCCAAACTCTGTTTTAGACGATTGTTGTTTTGAAATTGGATATTTTCCCGAAAGGAATTCAAATATCCAATTTGTTTCTGCAAATGGTTCTCATAAAATATCAAAATTGGTTCTCATGTGTGCAGCTCCCTTTTTGTCTCCTGAGATGCATGCATGGTGCATGCAAAAGTGTCTGCATGTGACCCCTGAGATGCATGCCATAAATATTCCACATTAAATTCAGAAAACAAATATGAAAAGGAGTAGACATCATATTCAATTAAGGGAATACAAATTTGTGCAAAAACATTCGTAGAAGACTCTTCATAATAAGAAGCTTGATCTTCTGATGACTTCTCTTCTGGCTCTATCTTTCCAATCCCCTACATGAAATCTTCACAATCTTATTTATTTCCAAATAGAACCTCCAATATGGTCCATAATTCATTTGGAGTTGATTCTTGCAAGTCATCATATACTTGATGGACAATTTCAGAAGAAATAAAATAGAGGATACATCCTATGTCCATATCTTGTCTATTGAGAAAAGCATTTTTCTCATCGGCAGAATCAGGATCTACTTCCATTTCCATAGTTATTTGGTACAAGCTTTTGCATCTGAGCAGAAGAAGAATTTTTTTCTTCCATTCCAAATAGTTATGAGGCATGAGAAGTATAACTTTTTGTGTTATTCAATCTTCAGTACCTGCAAAAATAATTTGGTGTATCTTTTGCTTAGTAGTTCATCAACGCTGATACCATGTAAATGTGTTGAACCTGCACATAATATATCTAGATAAAAAATAATACACACATTTGCAGAGATAATTTGAGAAAGAAGAAGAAGAGAAAAAATGAAAGAATTCTCATTAGCCATTTTCCACACTCAAAGAGTGAATAATTTACAATAAATATAGGATACATGAGAAACTAATGAGCCATAGTAGTGGTCTAGAGTGATCTGGACACACACCAACAATTACGAGAGTGAATTTCCACCTAGTCTAGTCTCTTAGGTAGTTACAGGAGTGAACTTCCACCTAGCTGAGTTAATTAGTCAACTAGTCTTCAGTTAACTGACTGAACAAAGAGTACTAAGGAGTTAACTCAGGAAATCAAGGGTAATGTGCCAGTATGGTGATGATCCCAAGGCAATTTCACATTAGCATGGTGATGATCCCAATGTTTCATGGTGACAAAACTAATGCAGCATCTAAACTCAACTCAACTAGTCAAACTGAAGTGTCAATTGAAAGACAATATTCTCCAAGTGGAATATTCTCCCCTAAATATAGGAGACTGGATAATGACTAATTATGACTAATAAACAAGGGAAAACCTTAGGAAAATAAATCCTAGGTGTGTGTGAAGTAACTCCAACACATATGTCCCCATGCTTTGAGCATCAATGTGTTCCTTGCACTTGGAACCAGTATGTCTGCGACACTCATTCC
>JASDQU010680993.1:0-17335 GCA_032191745.1 Picea mariana
CTTGACAAGTAGGATGTCAACAAGGGGGGAATCATATGGAAAGGTCATTTTTCCACTCAACCAATGCAACCCCCTAAATTAGGTGCTACCCCTGAGTAGGGGCTTAAGCTCAATGAGGGAGTAGGATAAAGCAATGACTACTCAAATAGATCACTCACCTATATCATAAGTGCTTTGGGTCCTAGTGCCTAGCCCACAAGACCTAAAAGTAGTTGTTAAGGCCTAAGCCCTTATGATTTTTCGTTGAATGATGTTTTGGGTGAAAAACATCATCCTTTATGCACCAAACCTTAAAATTAGGCTTGTATACCACTCATGGGACAAATATTTCTTATGAATTTCTTGTCTTTGGTTAAGGCCCTGTGATTTTCCCATAAGCCACAAAAGAAATGTATAGGACCTAAAACCCTATTTTTGTCCCTTTACGATGTCTTGAATGAAGAGACCTATCCCTTATGTGGAATTCCTCAAATGTATACCCATATTCCACTTGTGGGTTAAAGAATCCTTCCAAAGATCCTTTGTCATGATTGGGGGACCTGTGCATAACCTACTAGCCTTAGAATTAACATATGGTTCCTAGAGAAATGGTTTTTGGCCTTGAACCATGTACTTGGAAAGAAGGCCCATCATCAATGTGATAAGCCTCGGAATTGGGTCCATATCACACTACCAAGACAAAGATGTTATCATAAGGGTATTCCATGTAGTCTAGTGTTGATGCATGGCCCATCTACCTTAAATATAGCATTTAGAACCCAAGCCCCTAACTTTTAGCACCAAGGCATTTCTTATGTTGAGAGGCCCATCCTTGGTGAACCAAATATTATAATATATCCCACTCTTTGGATATAATTACTTCTATAAGGGATGTTCCATGGTCCATGTACCTTAGATGTTTTGTATAGGGCTCAATCCCATATTCTATAGACTTGAACCATGATATGGGATAATAGACGTGTTCATGGTTTTCAAAACCTTAGAATTGTACATGTACTATACCACCCCTGGGAAATTGATACCTTACGAAAGGCATGTGTCATGGTTTAAGGTGCTATGCATGGCCTACAAGCCATAGAAGCATCGTTTATGGCCTAAGCCCCTTGTTTTTTACCTTGAATGTTTTCATGGTAAAAATACAAGTCATTAACATCTCAAATAATTGTTTATGAGGGAGAATAGACATGTTCATGGTTTTCAAAACATTAGAATTGTACATGTATACCACCCTTGGTAAATTGATACCTTATGAAAGGCATGTTTCATTGTTTAAGGTGCTATGCATGGCCTACAAGCCATAGAAGCATCGTTTAGGGCCTAAGCCCCTTGTTTTTTACCTTGAATGTTATCATGGTAAAAATACAAGTCATTAGCATATCAAATAGTTTTTTATGAGAGAGAATAGACGTGTTCATGGTTTTCAAAACCTTAGAATTATACATGTATACCACCCTTGAGAAATTGATACCTTACGAAAGGCATGTGTCATGGTTTAAGGTGTTATGCATGGCCTACAATTCGTAGAAGCATTGTTTAGGGCATAAGCCCCTTGTTTTTTACCTTGAATGTTGTCATGGTAAAAATACAAGTCATTAGCATCTCAAATAATTGCTAAAACTACTACTAAATTGCTAACAAATTGCTTGAAATTAGGAATTAGTTTTTGACTTACTAAACATGTACACATCATGATTAATATACATCAACTGAATAAATAAAAAAATATTCCTTCAAATATCCATGCGCATATGACACTTTTTCTCCAGTTGGCAATCAAATCTCTGATGATTTGGAATAAATGGTCACTTTCACAGCGTGTGAATGCAACCTCGCTGCGAAACTTCAGATTCAACACTTTTGCATTGCGGGCTCGCTGTGAAAGTTATGTTCTTCATTGTTTTCAATATATGATACTTTCTTGTTGTATAAGTGCCATATAATGGTCTTGTCTCAGGTATATGAGGATAATGAAATGTGTGAAGAACATTCCTTTCTCAAAAATATGTCCTTTAAAGGAAAAATTACAAACCCTAGGTATCCCCCATAATTGCAAAATTAGGGTTTGACTCCTTGATCTGCTAGTTTCAAAATATGAACAATTAGAAGACAAAATGGATGATCCTAGACCAACTTCACCTTATATTTTTGTTTCTTGAGCCAATAAATCCAAGTTCATCTTCACGTCCTTCTCTCTCATCTACTGCAACCTCTTCTTAAGTGATATATTTTCTACCTGTAGAGTCTTGTTTTGTTGATATATGTTGTTTACCTGCTTGTGTAGAGGTAAGGGTTTTTTCACCATCTTTCTGCTATTTTCAAGGGACTTTTCATAAAAATCCAAGTGTTCAACAATGCCTTTTTTCATTTCTTTGTTCTCTTGTTGCAGGTTGGCAATGACATGATTTTCCTTTTTAATTAACTGACTTTCAAATTTTGTGACTTTTTTATATTTCTTTTCTAATGGAGACTGGTCTTTGCTTATTTCTGCAACTACATGTTGAATAGGATCTTCAACTTTGTTTGTATATATGGGAGATAATTTCTTGGCTACAGATCTAGTCAGAGGCCTGCTAAGTTTTATAACCTTTACAGTTTCAGGGATGAAGTCAAGTCTTCTTGCCTTTTTCTTAGCTTGTCTACTACCAGAGGCTCAAGTAGTATCCTTATCATGTGTTACACTTTGTTCTAATGATCTATTTCCATTTTCCTTCTTGTTTGAGTTGTCAGAGGTTGTCTGGGGCATTTTTTCACTTGAAGAAGGAGGATCTTTCCCTGTTTTAGGAGTACTAAAATCTTATGAGGCAATCCCTACTGATAATAAGAAAGACTCTGAGTCTGTATTTGCCTTCTTAAGTTCTTCTAGTACTAGAAATTTAATGAGGGAAAAATGAAATATGCTATGCTCTATCTGCTTACTCTTATCCTGTACGTTATCTATCATCTTTCCTAGACTTGTGTAGATACATAAAGGTAAGTTGATAGGTCTCTTACCTATAAAATGCATCAACAACCTTATGTGGTACTGATAGACTTTATTAAATCTCGTTTCACATGTGAAGTACCTATGAATCACCTTTAGCATCTTATCATACGGCTCTAACATGAACTTTCTTGGAACTCCAGCAGATAGGTTCTCATATTGATTCCCTAGCCTAAAAAAATTGTTGCAAAAGGTGAAGTCCAATGCCATGCCCTTGAACCATTTTTCACCCACTATAGGAATCTATGTTGCAACAACAATACTCTGTTTTAACACTTGGAATTCAGTAGGCTCGATTTTAGTCTTCATGCCATCAAAGTTCAAGGAAAATTTCCTTTCCACCTCCACATTATATCCCTATAGCTTCTCACAGAAGGTGAGACAACCTGCCTTTTGAAAAACTTTCTGAATGCAAGATCAAAGTCTATTAGTTGCAGTCCATGTGGCTCAAACCTTACAATATCACCCCCTTTATTGTATTTCTTCCTCTTCTCCTTGATTTCCATCCCTGAAAACATAAATTGAACTGACAATGATGGACTTGACAGGAAAAAATCAATGGAGAGATAGCTTTTGTAATTTTAGGGTTTCTTGTAACAATAGTTAGGGTTTATGTAGCAGCTGGGGTTTATGGCAATGAATGATTTGATTGTAGGAGTGTGGGAAATTTCACAGCAATTTAAGCATGCCAGAAACCAAAACCTAGCGAAGGAAAATGAATCAACGACCATAGAACAAAAGTTTTGTAGCAGAACAAGGGTTTCACATCGTGTAGGAGGTTTCACAGCGAACAAAAATCTAGGGTTTTTTTATAGCAAAATATGACTTGTACAATGAATAGGCTTAACAAAGGGATAAATAAATGTATTTTTTACCCATTACACCAATAAACTTGGTATTAGGATTTTAATTGGATCGTTATAAGGGAGAGACACTTTCACAGTGAAATGACAATTACAATTGTACATTGCGAAAACCTAGGAACTTTTGTAGCGAACTTGAAATTTGATTGGCACATGTGGAAATAAGATACAAGATTACTTTGAGGGATTATATCAACCACTGTACAAGAAATAACATGACCTTAAACTCTTCTGATGACTCAACTGACATGACTTTTGAGAAATGAAAAAAGGAAACTTTTCAGACATGTGATCAAATGACATGACGCATGACTTGGATGATTGATGATCGAACTAAGCCTTTTTCAGGACCAACATAACATGAATCATTAGACCTTTTAACATAAATCAAATGAATTTACGCTCATTTAATTAAATGAACAAGAGACCCATATATGACTAAAGGATTAGCCCTTAACTGAATTTAACATATGATTGAGCCTTAATAGATGATCAAATGAAGACATATATACTCACACTAAGACTAGACATGTCTTGGTATTTTTAAAGACCAAGGCATGTCTCTAAAAGTATTAACACACATATTTGACTTAACTCTAACCTAATTTGTACATTAATGAGAACTAACATGCCCCATTCATGAGTATTACAGGTCACTGACGTTTCCCATGTCTATTCCTAGTACAATGTATTTTCGTTGTTCCTTATAAAATGTGTTCGACACACACGTTCTCGCATCTAGTATTGCAATCACATGATGTAATAACGTTGATAAACAAGTACTTATAGTAACCTTAAAACTAGATTATTATTAGTAGTAGTAGTAGTAGCATTATACAAAAACATCAAAATTTTATCAACAATTATGGAAAAAATACACACTCTTTTTTTAATTATTTGGGATAAGGAGGAAGGTTAAGTGTGATACATTTTCATCTTGTTTAAGGAGATTGAAATTGGTGGGTTTTAGATTTAATAATTCTAAATAGGCCCTTGAAAATTGTTCTTAGCACGAATAAGAGTAAATAGTGTGATTTTCTTGTGTTTTCAAAACACAAAAAATTCTCTGGGATAGAAGTGAACTGTCAAGACAATGAACTTGTGTCACCCAATTTGTGTACTTTGAAAGAAGTTAAAAATAGGGTTTATGGTTTACATGATGAATTGATGATGGAAACAAGTGGGTGTGAGAGTCATCTTTGAGTCCAAAAAACCTCCCATATCATTAAGGCATGTGAATATTCTATCCATGTGAAATTTCACTGCATACAAAAATAGTTTTTGAAAATTTCAACGTTGGCCCCATTCACGAGTACAGGTCACTGACGTTGCCCATGTCTAGTCCTAGTATAATGTATCATTGTTCCTTATAAAATTAGTTCGACACACACATCCCTGCATCTAGTACTGGAAGCACATGATGTAATAATGTCAATAAACAAATACTTATAGTGACCTTAAAACTAGATTATTACTAGTAGTAGTAGAATTATATAAAAACATCAAAATTTTATCAACAATTATGGCAAAAAAATACACTTTTTTGAATTATTTGGGCTAAGGAGGAAGGTTAAGTGTGATACATTTTAAGTGTGAAAATTTCAATGTTGGCCCCATTCATAAGTATAGGTCATTGACATTGCCCATGTCTAGTCCTAATACAATGTATTTTCATTGTTTCTTATAAAATTCATTCAACATACATGTTCCCGCATCTAGTACCATATCATCACCCCTTCTCAAATGGACTGGAAATGAACTAAAAATGGTGACCAATGCTGGAAATCCATCATAGAAGGGGGTTGTTCACCAAGTAAAGTGTCTATTTGATAGAATGTGATCTCAAGTACAAATTCAGGGTGTTGATGCAATATTATGACAACAATGATGACATTTAAGAACATGATGGTATAAAGATGAACGAGCTTCTCTTGGTTTCAAGAATAATTTATCCTCTACTGAACAAGGCCAACCACGTGAAGGTGGAAGATCATATGGCCCCTCCCCTCCCCCTCACAGCCTAAGTGGGCCTAATGGTTAAGAACATGTGTTTCCTCCTAAGAGGTCACAAGTTCAAATCCAGAGGGGGATAGGGTATGTATACCTTCGTAGACTTTACCAGTCAAATCGTTGGGCGGAGGGGGTCCCTTGTCCCACAAACAAGGGGGTCTCATACACCAGTTTGGTGTCTGGCTTGGCCGTGACCTTAAAAAAAATAGATTATATAGAGATGACAACAATGATGACATTTACGATCATGATGGTATAAAGATGAACGAGCTTCTCTTGGTTTCAAGAACAATTTATCCTCTACTAAACAAGGCCAACCACGTGAAGGTGGAAGCTCATATGGCCCCTCTCCTCCCCCTCACATCACTCTCAAATCCCCAATAGTACCCAATGTATAAAATAGAAAATAATCAAAAGCAATGTATAGTAATTAGATTCATGCATAGAAACTACCAAAACAAAAATTAATGAAGGTAAATGAAATTATGTGTTTGTAAATGATATTTTTAGTTTACCACATACTCTAGTATGGCGACTATTTTCAGGTTTCACATAATAATTGAACAACATGTAACATAGGATATAAAAAAATAGCATAAAACTTAAAAACATGTAATTAACCCATGACATAAGTAAATTATTTTAAGAGAATAATTCATACAAATTAAAATATACAGTTACGTACCTAATCCAACTCAACATTTGTGTCATCCTTTTTTTGAATCTTCTTCTTCATCGAACTAGACATCTGTAACATCATTTGGTTCATAAAATATGTTGAAAGGATTGACGATATCATCATCATCATCAATGTCATTTTAGATCATATTTTCATCGACGTGATCATCATCAAGATCAATTGCATTGTCTCCTATGCCTGGTTCATCTTCTCTATCTTCTTTGTCTGTCGACCCATGATCTTCCAGCTCTATTTTATCTGGCCCATCATCTTCTTCTTCAATATAATCCTCTTCCTGTACATGAGTATACTTAACTAGCCTTCCTCTTGGATCATATCTAACAACAAATGACCAATCCCTCTCACTTGGAACCTTTGAGTAAAAGACCTATTCACATTGGCTTGGAAAAACATAACAATCATGTCCTCTTTCAAAAACAGTTGTTTTAATAATCGGAAATTTGTTGTCATGTTGAATAACAATTATTTCCTCATCGTGTTCATGCATTCGTAACCTATACCATTTGACATCGAACAAAACTAATTTGAAGGAATTAAATTCACACTCAAGTATATCATGCAAATACCCATAGTATCTATTTTCATATTCTCGGGGATGCCTGTCACTCCTAGAGTAAACATTAGTGACCTGGAATACTGCAGTGATCCCACTATCAGAAGTTTTCCTAGTTTCACCCAATTGTTTGATGTGAAATTTATGGCCATTGCACCACATAGCCTTGCGGTGTTTCAACTAGAATATACCATACATGTAAAAGATGCATTGTTAATTAATAAACATATTTATACAACTTGGAAAGTATCTGAAAAAGACATACCTGCATTCACATTAATATAATATAAAATAAATGAATAAAATGGGTGAATTTTATTTCCTGTCCATTTTTCAAACCATATGCTAAATCAATTTCCCTCTGCATAATATTGGCATCACTATTACAACGAGCTTCTCTAACCAATTCAGACAATTGTTGCCATGATAACCTACCTCCATGATGTTGTTTACATCTTTCAATCCATACATTCATCCAGTCAAGATTGTTTGCAATGTATAAATGCATTACATCCCAATCTTGAGAAACTGAATCAAAAAATCATAATTCACCAATATTAAATATTATTTCTAACCATGGTAAATATTAATAATTGATGAAATAATATATATTGATATATTAATATCTATGAACATATACACAAAAAATGAAAATCATATGTATTAATATAAATCTCCACAATTATTAATATATTACCTCTCTGTTTTTTCATTCTACCTTTCCCCAATAGGTGCTCCTGATCCTCAAATTTTTTTATGGAGTTCACATCCCAAATGCGATTCACTGCATGCATATCTGGCGCTACTAATTTAGGAAGATACTAACTAATATACACCATGGATTGATATACCATATATCCCTCCACCATAGAACCCTCAAGACGTGCTCTTTGTCTAACCAAAGCCTTCAATGATTTCAAGTGCCTCTCCACCATCCACAATGACCTTGTGTGTACAGATCCACACATTTCAATCTCCTCAACTTGGTGTATGAGGTAGTGTTCTTGTGCATTGAAAAATGTTGGAGGTATATACTTTTTCATTTCACACATCAGCCGAGGAATTTATCTCTTCCAATACTTTATATCATCTTCATGGATTTCTTTCAATGACAACCATATACATATCATGACACAAGAAAATAACATGTTTCAATGTTATAATTGCATATATATATATTACATTACAAGTAAAACACATGTCATTACTAGTATAACAACAAATTGAAAGAATTTTTTTTATATAAATCATAGCTACTTACCTCATGTATTTTCCAATATCATATATAACTTGTTTGGCGTGGTTGTCAAAGCTGTTTGAGAGAGATAGTGGTAGAACATATTGTAACAAAAAAAATGAATCCTTATTTGTTTTGACCAAAGTAGACAAAAAAAATAAAAATATTGAAAGATGTATATGGCCAATATATAAATATGTATACCAAAATTATTACCTTAATGAAGGTATGACAATCATGTGTTTTTACCCCACCAAATTCACCTTTCTTCGTTAAGCTATTATTTATGTTTGAAGCAACACCTATGGGAAATTTAATTCTTCGAATGACCTTTTTTACACCATTTCTTTGTTGCTTTGTTAATAACCATGGAAGGTTGTTTTGGTCTACATCGCTATTTGATCGGATCACACTTCGCATTGCATGATTGGCTTCATGAATGTTAGTACAAATTTTGACAATTTTTTCTTTATCATAAACTAAATTTCATTATTTGCAACTACATGATTTATTAAATTTGATTTTTGGTTATTGCATAGGTGCGACTACATGTGATTACAACATTGCTTTAATAGCAGGCACTAGAATCCAACAAAAGTTTGGACAAGATAATCATTACCTCCCTCAAAGCACGAGATCTAGACAATAAGCCACCTTCCAAAAACAATGTCCAAACCCAATTAATGGTGACTACAAGAGTGTTGTCATTGTTAGTAAGGATGGAACTAGAGACGTGTGTATAACAAATTATCTATTTTACCATTAAACCATAAATTCATATCCCATGGTTAGTGATTATACCCCTTTTTCACTTTTCATCAGTGTATCAAGGATCTGAGTCAACCTTGTTGAATCACAAGTTTGACTCGAATCGCATTGGAAAAGATTTTCACTAGTTTGGCTCAAGTCAAGCATTGATTTCCCCAATTTGATCAATTTTGACTCGAGTTAATTGCAACTTTGTTTGACCAATTTTAATTTAGTGTGACTAAGTTAGACTAAGTTAGCATGGTCTCAATAAAAACACCTGCAACCCTAAATTTCCTCATTCTTTTATCATTTCTATGATTTTTTTCTCTTCCATGGTGAATGCAACCAACAAACAAACCAAAAGGAAGAAACATGAATGCATCTAGGGCACCCAACAATGCACCTTGGGCATCCACCAACACATCTAATGCATCATAACAATTCCATATTGGAAGGTTTTACTTAGCAAGCTTCATATCATCCATTGTTACAACACCATTTCAATGATCCTAGAAGGTACATCTACACACGTTTTCCACCTTTCTTTGTTGTTCTTAGTTATTTAGGATTTATAACCATTGCCTTTAGGGTTTTTGGCATTATTATATAGGGATTTATTTTTAAGGGTTTTGTAGTTGTTGTTTAGGGTTTTTTTCTACTACTGTTTTTTTTAGGGGTTTCAAGGTTATTAGCGGGAGAAAAATAGTAAAATGTTGAGGGAGAAGGACTTTGCTTGGATTTACTATGAAAATATTATGGGATCAATTAAGGTAAAATGCAAATTTTGTCACAATTTGTGTAGTGGTGGCATACATAGATTCAAATAACAACTTGTCCAAATTCCTAGTCATGACATTGGTCCTTACCCTAGTGTTAACCAAAAATTTAAACACCAAGCCAACTTTTCCATTGAATCCCTTAATGTGGTTAAAAGCAAGAAACAAAAAAATAATTGTAGAAATGGAAACACTCAGAATTGGCCAAACTTCTTCTAATATCCCCTTGTTCCCTCCCTTTGTTGAATCCACAATTCCAAGACCAGGTTTTCCAGCCACCCCTTGGACTCAAAGTCAATGTCGAATGTCATCTTATCCTCCCATTCCTACAAATCTTAGTCATGGGGGTGGAAACATATACACTTTTTTCATTCCCTACACACAACTTGGTTCCCAATCTAGCTTGGAAAGCATGGGTTGGAGAAAAACATCTAATGTGAGCAATGAAGATCATTGCTAATATTTTGTATTGTTCCAAGATTTTATTCCATTGTATTATAAGCCTTTACTAGGAAATTTCCTACATATGAGAGCCTTAGGAAAGATTTTCTATAAAAAATTGTTGATGAAGTCAACCTTCTACTTGCTAAGTATCATTCATCATGGGGAGAAATTTGCTATGCCGCCATGAATGATGGATACATAGATACAAGACATAGAACCTTAATAAATTTTCTTATATCTTGTCCAAAAGGCACAATGTTTCTCAAATTAAAGGATACCTCAAACAAAAACCCTCAAAAACTTGCATTTCATCATTCTTCTCTTCCACAATGATTGCAAGCGATAACAAATCAAGAGTAGGAAACATTGGAACATCTATGGCACCTAGTAATGCATCTTAGACATCCACTGACACATCTAGGGCATCATAACAATGCCATATCAGAAGGTTTTACTCAACAAGCTCCATACCAGCCACTGTTACAACATCACTTTAAGCCTAAAAGGTACCTCTACACATATTTTTACGCTTTCTTTTTTGTTGCTAGTTGTTTAGGGCTTATAACAATTGTTGTTGTGGTTTTTTAATATTTTTTTGGGGGGTTTGGAGCTATTATTTAGAGGAGTATTTTGTGATTGATTTTGTATGGGTTTTAAGGTTGTTAGCATGCTTTTGCCAACTATCCCATATCATAACAAGCATTAACTAGAGAGAAAAAACAACAAACCCTCCCCAAAAACTTCTTGGATAGTGATAAATAAAAGCAATGGAAAAACAATAAACTAAAACAGTGAAAATTCCAAGGGAGAAGGGTTTTTCTTGGATTTATAATGAAAATATTTTAAGATCAACTAAGGTTAAATGCAATTTTTTTCCTTAATCCTTGTAGTGGCAGCATACATATATTCAAATACCACCTTACCCAAATTTTCAACCATGACATTGGTCATTACTCCAATGTTGGCCAAGATGTTGAACACCAAGGCAACTTGGTCATTGAAACTCTCAATGAGGTTAAAATCAAGAGACAAAATATAAATGTAGAAATGAAAACAATTGAAGTTGGCCAAACTTCTTATAAGACCCCCTTGTCGCATCCATTTATTGAATCCACAATGCCAAGCCCAAGTTTGCTAACCACCCCTCAAACTCAAAGTCAAAGCCAAATATCACCTCCCCCTCTCATTCCTACAAATATTTACCATGGCAGTGGAAATATACACACTTTTTTTGCTTCTCACACACAATACGGGTCCCAACCTAGCTTAGAAAGCGTGGGTTGGAAAAAAAATCCATATGCAAGCAAGGAAAAGAAAGGAAGACCATTTCTATTTTTTGGTATTATTTCAATATTCCCTTCAATGATACTAAAATCCCTTACTTGCAATCTATGGTTGATGTAGTGGTTGTTGCAAGTTTGAGGTTCAAAGTTGTTACATTCAACAACCTTAGGACATATTTGTTGTTAGAAACTAATGATGATGTCAACCTTGTACTTGCTAAGTAGTAATCATCATGGGGAGAAACAAGTTGCATCATCACAAGTAATGGATGGGAAAGTAAAAGGAACAAACCTTAATAAATTTATGTCTTATTTGTCCAATTGGAAAAAAAATTCTCAAATCAATGTGCCTAAATGTTGTGACTAGATGGAGGAAGTTGTTTAGTAGGTGGGATAACAAAATGTGCCCAAATTTTATACATATTGTTATTGATAAGACAACAAATTATATTTGTGCTACACTAAACTTTTTATGATCAAGCACCCCTCCATATTCTGGTCATATTGTATCACACATTGCATAGATTGAATGCTCGAGGATATTGGTAAAATTGATTGGATCCAAGAGGTTGTAGATAAGGAAAAATCCATAACCAAATATTTACAATCATGCAAATGCAATTGGAATCATGAAAACATACACCAAAGGACAAGATATTTTTCATCATGCAATCAACAAATTTGCAACGGACTTCATCTCCTTGCAATTTGTGCCTGGCCAAAAGATTAATATCAAGAGGATGTTTGTGGGACCCAAGTAGATGGTATTTAAACACCACATAATTATTGAAGGCATAGAAATCAATGTTCATTCATTTTATGATGGTTTCTAAAATGATATTGAAGAGATTATTGTTGTGACAAAATCACTTTTCAAAGTGCACACAGACTTTAACTTTTTCAAAGTTCATTTTATATTCAAATTTTATTTGTTTTGAAATTCTTAATCTAGAGTCTATATTGATTTTAATTTCAAACTAAATGTTTGAACTTTCAGGGTGGTTGATTGTGACAAACCCACTATGGGTTACATTTATGAGGCAATGGATCTTTTCCATAGAAGCCATCAAAACAAGATATGGGGATGATGAGGCTAAATACATACCTCTTTGGAAAACTATTGATGAACATTGGAATAGGTAGTTGCATTCCCCTTACGTGTTGAATAATTTTTAAACGCAATAACGAAATCTTTCATGAGGATATGGAGGTCATTATAAGCCTTTTGACATGCATTTAGAGGTGCTTTCCTAATTAAGCAACCCAGAGCCATGTCATTGGTCAATTGCAAATATATAGGGACCTGACAAAATTGGTTGCATCTCCCCTTAATCTATTCATTACATTTTATTTCTTTTGTTTGTTTAATTAAATTGTATTATATTATTATTGTCTTGAGTTTCGACTCTTGAACCCTTGCTACTTTTTAGGTCTTCGGTGGGAAAAGTTTGGTAGTGATATGTTGAAACTTAAAAAAATTGTCATACAAATTTTGAGTCAAACCTATAGTATTTCTTGTTAGATGCACAATTGGAGCATGTTTGAGAAAATTCATTCAAAAAAGCACAATCAATTTACACAAAAGCTCTTAAATGACATTTTCCATTACAATTTACAAATTTGCAACATCGAAATTGTAATATACATTTTATACTATACTAGTAAAAAAAAATTACCAGTACAAAAAATTTACTAGACCTAGTAAAAATGTTTTACCAACATAGTAAAAAAAAAATTACTAGAACCAATAAAAAAATTTACTAGATCGGTTTTTTGGATATACCATGGATACATCTTTGAGAGATGTAAGCACCATTCTTGATGAATTTAATAATCAACTCATGGAATCAATAAATAAAATATTTGAAAATTACAAATATGGCAAAGATAAGGAACACGTTGAATTGGAATATACTCATGAAAAAGATAGTCACGTGGAGATCAAGAAAAATCAAGATCACTGCATTCCCAACAACGAAGGTAAAAACAAAAAGACCAAAGAAGAAGATTTTGTCAATGATGCAGGTGTTGGTTTACAAAATGAAGAGGATATTAATTTAGAGACTTGTAATATTCAAGCATTATTCAAGCATTGAGGGATACCCTTTGAAGGCAACACCAAGTGAATGAGCAATTGTAGTATGAGCTCAACGAAGCGAGGAGCACCTCTGTGGATGCACCAGAGAAAACTGTTGCTATGACTTCCCGTTTGCATAAAGAAAAACATGAGATGAAAATGGAAGCCTCTCTACCCAAGAGAATACAAGCATGTACACCCAACAGGGAAAAATATCTCTAAAAATTCTCCTCGATGAAAAAAATGATCATTAAAGCGATGCAGTCTGCGATTTAATCTTTTAAGCAGTTGGATAGTGTCCAACATCATAACAATAGTAATGTTAATGATGAGATCGGATCATGGCGACCCACTTATGATTTTTTTGAGGTTGGAGCACAAAGGAATACTATTAGTAAGGGGGTAGCAAACGATATGATGAAGAGGGTGGATCAGGTAGAGATATTTACTAGTGATGGCGAAAATGAATATGACCATATGAATATGAACATGAATAAGAAACGATGTATTTTGATAAAAAAATATTATAATTGAAAATATGCATAAACGAGATTGGGTATACAACAGATATGGTAGACTTATTAGGAGTGGAGCTCAAAGGCCCTCTACTCTGTGGGAGTTCATTTTGTGTAGAGAGCCTCCTCACACTGAGGCTATTTGTGAAGAACCTAATGATATAAGTCAGTTTGAGGCAAGGAGCACGTCTGACCTGTTATATATCTACAATTTTCCAGGTCATATCCCAATCAGAATATTGAAATTAGTTTTCCATAAGATGTTATCTGAGAAATTTGAACTTCCTTAGACATGTGAGGTTGTCATACATGCAATCGTGACTTCAAATGAATAATATGCCATTATACAACTTGCAAGTGAGAGCTTTGTCTCAGCTTCTCTGCAGCGATATTCAGAAGATAAGACAGTGTTTGATGGTTTGAGTGTAGGGTTGCCTCGTGTTATGATCTCCAAGGCAACAACAAGAAGGCCAAATTATTATAGTGGTGGAGTCAAAAGTCTTGAGCCAATTAGTTATTCCTGCGATGAGAGGTACATGCAGAAGGATTATTTTCGGTGAAGTAGCCGACGTAATCCTGAGCCCAAAATTAATGAACACGATTATAAACACAACATGAAATCTATTCCATTATGGGATCAGGGGAAAGATGATGAGTCAGATACTCTCTTCTTGACAAAGTTGATGATACATGCATCGACACAGTCTGTTAGAAATCTTTTGAAGACATTTTGACTCATTATATTGGACCTCTGCTCATGAGTTCGTCTTGGAGGAAGTTGGTTCTGGACGTGAGATATGTTCATTCAAAGCAATGTGCATTCATGGATATGGAAACCCCTGAGCTAGTGGATTTTATGTTGGATTTGAATTCACAAAGGTCAAAAAAATTTGACTTTGTGAAAATGGAGATTGGGAACAAGTACATCAATGAAAACAAGGAAGAACAATTGAACATGTCTGATTGGGTCCAAGCATTCATCTTTACCCATGCTTCGAGGATGAAGCTTTATAGGTAGGGATGACTTGTAATATACCTTTTATTTGTATATTACATTTAAATTAATTAAATGTAAAGTCACGTCTTTTTGTCTAAAAAGACGTGAATTTACTTATTTACGTGTATTTATACACCTTGTTGTAAATTGAATAAGACATTGAATGTAAAGTCACAGTCTACTAATATTTTCAAGGTTATGCTTCAGTGACTTGAAATACTCCATCTTAATTTTAGCAAACCCTTTACTTTGCATGTAGAAGACAAGCGGATGCACCATCAGTAAGTTTGTTCTTTGTAGTGCAGTGTAGTTGTCAACATACATTCCTTTGCTGTAATCATTCTTAGACTAGTACCATAGCATTAAAGACATGCACCTTATCCAAACATACACATTTAGTTATGTATTTTATTGCAGATGCAATTTGGGTGAATTTATTTTGCATAAAAAACATATGTCTCATGTAAATTCATGAATAAAATCTATCAAGCATAAGACAATTTCTAGAATCTTCTTTGGATTATTTACACCGTAAGAACCAGTCGTTTAGTACGTTAGTCTACAACAGCAAGTTCATGCCCGCTTATACCTGAAATACAAATAGGCAAAAGCTACACCTACACCAGTTGCTACACCTAATCCACAAAGACTCAATGCAGTGCCTCGTGAAACAAGGCGACTTCTGTCTTCGAGACATGCTTTTGCAAGAGAAATGTCTTGTTCTATATGCTGTAACTTGGCATTTAACTTCTCCAGATTATTACAAGATACTTCTTGTTCTATATTCTGTAAAATGGAATTTAACTTTTCCAGATGATTACGAGATGCTTCACATGCAATATGCAACATATTAAGTTCTCTCAGAACTGATTTAACAAACCATGTTTCAATATTTATAACAGGCTCTGCATTATTATCAGGACTTCTACCATGAAACAAAGCCCCACTTGATTGATAAACCCCAGCCAAAAAATCAGGTCTTTCTATATCTTCAGCATCAAAATACTCATCTATCTCCAACTTCGGTAATCCCTCTGAGGATTGTTTCAGTTCCTCTTTGCAGAAACTAGATGCCAGCTTTATCCAATTACTGAAGGACCTGTGTGCTTTAGTTTCCATAAAGGACTCCACAGCACCTAATAAATAGAAATACAGTTTAACAAATTGTTAGACAACTAAAAATACAAAATAATCTCTGACCTTGAAAAGTGATTCTGATTGAACACAAAAAAAGTCGCATATGAAAGAAATCCATAACCCTGTCTTCTTGTTAGGCTTCTGGTGCTCAATCGTTAGAAACTAAATAGATGCCATAAAGAGTTCCAATCATTTAAGCAGACAAGCCACAGCCAACAGAAGACTAACAACTACTGCCATGTATATACTCATGTAAAGCAAGTTTACTAACAGTATTATAACATGAAAAATAACCATAACAGCATCAGTGTAACCAAACTATAAATATCATGAGACAACAAACCAGCCATTTCTAATATCATTAACAGTTGCCACCCATTACAACAGAGACGACAGTAGTCTCATACACCAATGTGCCATGAGGAAGCCAAAATTCTACTCTCCTACTCTCTAATCACTAGCAATGAATGAACAATAAAATACCAAAAAGTCAACTAATCAACCTTTACTAAAAGCTTTACAACAAGTATTTAAATAGCCTTTCACTCAAACAGTCATATTGTCCTTTTCCAGTTCTAATTTAGGTTATGAAAGCTAAATACAATTACAAGCTTAATCAGAATATTGCCTCCAAGCATTAAGGTTGCAGTTTGTATGCCAACACTTTCGTTGGCTCAATACCATATATATTATGAATAATTTATAAAGCAATGTCGGTACTGCAAAATGAGCTTCTTTAAGAATCAAAAGCTAAACATGTTAATTAAATGCAAGAAACACATCCCCTTGATCTGGATGAAAATTCGTTTCATCGGAACAAAACTCTCACCAGTTAGACATGGAGGAACTTATACGGGGAGGAAGGTAGAGAAGCATAGCTATAAAGGTAAGATTGCAATTATCGCATAAGCCAATGGACCACAGCTTGCTATTTTCCAGCCATGTGATTGGATTAATTTTAACAAAACCTTACAACAATAAAGCAACTCAAAACACAATTATACCTTCCTGAA
>JASDQU010680993.1:21137-37378 GCA_032191745.1 Picea mariana
TTTGCATGTAGAAGACAAGCGGATGCACCATCAGTAAGTTTGTTCTTTGTAGTGCAGTGTAGTTGTCAACATACATTCCTTTGCTGTAATCATTCTTAGACTAGTACCATAGCATTAAAGACATGCACCTTATCCAAACATACACATTTAGTTATGTATTTTATTGCAGATGCAATTTGGGTGAATTTATTTTGCATAAAAAACATATGTCTCATGTAAATTCATGAATAAAATCTATCAAGCATAAGACAATTTCTAGAATCTTCTTTGGATTATTTACACCGTAAGAACCAGTCGTTTAGTACGTTAGTCTACAACAGCAAGTTCATGCCCGCTTATACCTGAAATACAAATAGGCAAAAGCTACACCTACACCAGTTGCTACACCTAATCCACAAAGACTCAATGCAGTGCCTCGTGAAACAAGGCGACTTCTGTCTTCGAGACATGCTTTTGCAAGAGAAATGTCTTGTTCTATATGCTGTAACTTGGCATTTAACTTCTCCAGATTATTACAAGATACTTCTTGTTCTATATTCTGTAAAATGGAATTTAACTTTTCCAGATGATTACGAGATGCTTCACATGCAATATGCAACATATTAAGTTCTCTCAGAACTGATTTAACAAACCATGTTTCAATATTTATAACAGGCTCTGCATTATTATCAGGACTTCTACCATGAAACAAAGCCCCACTTGATTGATAAACCCCAGCCAAAAAATCAGGTCTTTCTATATCTTCAGCATCAAAATACTCATCTATCTCCAACTTCGGTAATCCCTCTGAGGATTGTTTCAGTTCCTCTTTGCAGAAACTAGATGCCAGCTTTATCCAATTACTGAAGGACCTGTGTGCTTTAGTTTCCATAAAGGACTCCACAGCACCTAATAAATAGAAATACAGTTTAACAAATTGTTAGACAACTAAAAATACAAAATAATCTCTGACCTTGAAAAGTGATTCTGATTGAACACAAAAAAAGTCGCATATGAAAGAAATCCATAACCCTGTCTTCTTGTTAGGCTTCTGGTGCTCAATCGTTAGAAACTAAATAGATGCCATAAAGAGTTCCAATCATTTAAGCAGACAAGCCACAGCCAACAGAAGACTAACAACTACTGCCATGTATATACTCATGTAAAGCAAGTTTACTAACAGTATTATAACATGAAAAATAACCATAACAGCATCAGTGTAACCAAACTATAAATATCATGAGACAACAAACCAGCCATTTCTAATATCATTAACAGTTGCCACCCATTACAACAGAGACGACAGTAGTCTCATACACCAATGTGCCATGAGGAAGCCAAAATTCTACTCTCCTACTCTCTAATCACTAGCAATGAATGAACAATAAAATACCAAAAAGTCAACTAATCAACCTTTACTAAAAGCTTTACAACAAGTATTTAAATAGCCTTTCACTCAAACAGTCATATTGTCCTTTTCCAGTTCTAATTTAGGTTATGAAAGCTAAATACAATTACAAGCTTAATCAGAATATTGCCTCCAAGCATTAAGGTTGCAGTTTGTATGCCAACACTTTCGTTGGCTCAATACCATATATATTATGAATAATTTATAAAGCAATGTCGGTACTGCAAAATGAGCTTCTTTAAGAATCAAAAGCTAAACATGTTAATTAAATGCAAGAAACACATCCCCTTGATCTGGATGAAAATTCGTTTCATCGGAACAAAACTCTCACCAGTTAGACATGGAGGAACTTATACGGGGAGGAAGGTAGAGAAGCATAGCTATAAAGGTAAGATTGCAATTATCGCATAAGCCAATGGACCACAGCTTGCTATTTTCCAGCCATGTGATTGGATTAATTTTAACAAAACCTTACAACAATAAAGCAACTCAAAACACAATTATACCTTCCTGAATTTTTTTTACTATAGATGCATTCATTTCCTATGACGGGACATTCTGCCCCCTAAACTTTAGGGCACAAAAGAGTTAGAGCTAAAAGAAGGAAATCTTGGGAAGCAACTCAACACCATCAATTGTTTCTTAGAGGTGGACATCTTTTATTCCAATAATTATTAAGCTTTAAGGACTGGGAATCTTAATCGTTGACTTAGCGTATTCAAGGAGTATAGATCCAGAGGGACCAAGACGAGAACCAGAATCAATTTGACCGAGGATGGTGACTCCTCAAAACTCTACTTTTAGTATATAAAACGAAAATACACATTCGAGAGGATTTTGGGAAAAGGCCCACAAGAAAAACTAACAAGAGCGTGAAACTAAGATAAAACGATATATTTTAGTAGCAATTTTAAAGGATCTTCACCTTTCCAGAATGGCAGACCTACCAGAGAGATAAAAAAGGAAAGAGTGAGGCAGGTCATACCCTTTGTAGTCTATCCATTAGAGAGACTCTTTTTGTGACCTCTAGATGCAGATGAATTGATTAAGGTTGTTTAAGACATGAGAAATGGGAAATCTCTATTAAAATTAAAGGATGCACACACATGGAAGACGAAGGAGATATGAGAATATCTTTTACTCACTCATTTCTTGTATACAAATCTTTTCTTTTATTCACGTACCTGGTAATTAGGTGATCTTTACTGACCACTTAATATTAAAATGGGTCATTCACATCTAATATGACCGTTATTTAAAAACACTAATACTAAGTTCGGTCATTGTGACCTTTATTACACACTAACATACTAACGCTAGGTTGGGTAACTTAGTGATTGTGACCCTTATATTAACTTTATTTTCATATTGCTCCTTATTAGAAAGAGATTATTATAATGGTCATACATTAATTTCACCGAAAGAAACAAGGTGCACTTTACAGTTCAGTATGGTGCACTATACAACCTAGTATGGATGGGATGTGTAATGTAATGTAACATTAATAAACTAGAATGAAAGAAAGATAATTGTGTTATGTAATGTCAAAGTGAAAAAAATCCTGACCATAATAATAAAAAAAATCCAGGAATAAAAAGATAAGGTAAATCATTTTAACCTTGACCTTTTAAGCACATAGAAGTTTGCACCTTGGTTTATTTTTTATCCCTCTCGGTACTTAATAGATCTGGGGTTAAAATGGAACTATGCTAGTTATACTTAACTTGTACTTTATGATAATAAAATGATTTATGTTAACAAAGTCAAATGTCATATTTATCTTAGCTTAAAAATTTAATTAGTTTCCAAGTATGAGAATATGAATAGTCATTCACTCAATGTACCCATTACACCCCAAATTCTCTGTAGTGTACCCTGCATTTTTTCACGAGATGTAAGCACTCTAATGAGCCCAAAGTGTGATGATTTCTTTGTATGTGGCCATGATGGGATGACTTGATGTACAAGTGTTGGTTAGAGGTTTCCCAGATCCCCTTAGGTGGATGATCATGGCATGTCCTATTCATCCCCATTCTCAGGGTGCTTGGTTTTATTGCTTCGACTGACTACCCCTTGGAGGTGGCAACTCCCTCTGAAGTCGAGCATTTATGTCCTGGGTAGGTATGCGGGTATCTTGAGGTGGATCTACTAGGATACATGATTTACGGAGCCCTAACTACTCACTTATTATTTTTCTATGTAAAAGGTGATTGCGCTTTGTAAGGGTTGTCACACCCATGGTTTAGCACACCTTACCCACATGGACCCTCTCTTTCTCATGTATTTACCACATTTTGGCCATCATAGATGACTCTCCACATGATCATCCAGTCACATTTATCGAAGCAGTTTCATGTCTTTTGAGGCATATCATGGATTTTGAGGCATTGATCACACCCTTCGAGACACAAATGGGTTGTTTTCCTCTACATGGACCTCCTCTACACTTGCCATGTGTCAGAGACCATAATGCCCCCCTCCTTTGGCACTTTTTCTAAAGTATTTTCTTCATTAAACGAGGGCCGACCTCTCTTGGGGCACTTTATGACAACCATGGGGTTTATTTTGAGCCACTTGAATGATGTAGAGGTCATTTAAGTGACTTTGCACTTGATGATGATGACATGGCACTCATTCCTTGCTATGTGGAGGGGCTTTTGGTCATCCTTTAATTACTTATGGAGAAAATTGAAGAAGTCGTCCACTTAGAAGGCTTATTTTTCGCTTGGGGTGAGGTTGTTCCCCCTCTTTGAGATGGACATTGGAGATAGAATGGCCAAGGAATATTCCTTGCCATGTTCTAAGGTCCCCCAAGCCCTTTTCAAGTGGAACGTTGTGTTGATTTTTCTATATGAGATAATAGGAGATGATATATGATCGATTGATTATTACAATGATGAGTGTTCCATATATAAAGATCATATGGTGACCATCCATGAAAGGATGCGTCCCTTGGATAATAAATAACTACTTATTTATTATATATATTTATATCTTGTATTATAAATATCATGTCATATATATATATCTAGAAGAATGTCTTACCGATGTTGTCCAAACATCAACACTCCCTCTCAACGAGAGAGACATTCTTCATCATGCCAACGATGGCTCGAATCATCTGTCACAGTCTCTGCAATCAAGCAGCACACAACTGCTCCAAGTGATCTGGTAGTCTCCATGACAATCAGCTAGTAGCATACAACTACTACAATGCCATCCAATAGAACACAACTATGTTGATCCATAGTAGTATACAACTACTGTCCAGTGGTACACAACCACTGCTAGTAGGACACAAATACTGTCCAGTGACACACAGTCACTGCCAGTGGTACACAACCACTGCTAGTAGGACACAAATACTATCCAGTGACACACAGTCACTGCCAGTGGTAGACAACCACTTCAGTGGCACACAACTATTGTCCAGAGACACATAGTCTCCACCATAGTCTGACAACTATGCATGTGTCCCGCAGTTGTCACGCACTCAACGAAGTGTTACGTGACTACAAGGACCATTCTTCCTGATCAGGTCACCATCTATGCCACGGGAAGATAATGTCAGTCCTTCTAGATGTCGAAAGCAACGCAATGGGATACAAGGACCATTCTTCTAGTCATGTTACTACATGTGTCATAGAAGAATGTCAGTCCCAGACCTTTTTCTCTAATCAAGTCACCACCATATGTGCCATAGAGAAAATGTCAGTCTTGTACCAACCTCCCTAATTCGGTCACCATCCATGCCATAGGGGGCGGACCATTCATCTTGATCAGGTCACCATCTATGCCATAAGAGAATGTCAGTCCTAGACCATTTTCCACAAAAAATGTCAATCCATGATATATCAGCACTCCCTCTCAACCAAAGGAGTAATATCCACAAGCCCCAGCTTGTCCCTCAAGTATACAAACTTCCCTAGACTCATGACACTTGTCTGTCAGTCTTGGGAGATGTCTCTCTCCCACCTGAACTGAGGGGAAACTCCTTATGCGGCTCTCTCTCTGAGCCAATTGACTCTCTCTGAGATCAGGCTCACTATGGGTCCGCATGTGATAGCATCTAGCATCTTGAGTCTTTATCATTCCTTGTCAAATCACCATGACTAGGACAAAGACCACACCAGGGTCGTTCACCACAGGTACACCCCTGTGAAAGAATGTCAGCTCAATGCTAAGTGACACATGGAAAGCACCTCAAGTACCTCGAATCCATATTATTCCTTGTCATGATCAAGGAAGGACTACGCCTAGGCCCATTTACCACAAGTACACCTTTGTGATAAATGCATCCTATCTCCCTTGGTCTGCAACCCAGTCTAGGAGAAGGTCTCCCTGATGCTTACTCGGGACATTGTAGCAAAAGGTCTGTCACACATGGCACTCCCATGTGGACTTGTAGAGGCTACTCCCTCTAGAAACACTAGGGTCAACTCCCCATAGTGTGTGACGTCAAGGTCAACTCCCTTGACGTGTCCTCATGTGCTCTCCACAACGGATGTTGAGCTATAAACCCAAACCCACTTATCCCTCTTGGATAAGTGTCCTCACAGATCATCTCAACTCAGTCATTGAGGAGTACGATCTAGAGAATGTCTCAAGAAGCTGCAAACATTAACACTCCCTCTCAGCGAGGGAGGAATTCTTTGCCATGCCAAGTCTGTCGCAAAAGTACTCGAACTTCGTCCTGGTAAGGGGTTTGGTAAGAACATCAACAACTTGTTCATCTGTAGGAAGGTACTGCACCAGTACTGCCTTTCTTTGCACCATGTCACAGATGTAGTTGATATACACAAGACTTGAGCTAGTTCATCCTACAAAGGGTGGACAGTCCCTTGGGGCTGATCATGCTAAGTCATCTTGGACCATACTTGACATATCGAGGTTCCCTCATGAAACCAATGTTTAAGACATATCAAGGTTCCCTCATGGAACCAATGTCTCACAAGACATATCGAGGTTTCCTCATGAAACCAATGTCTTGGTTCCTTCATCTGACCATCTGAGGCACGTCAAGATGAAGTCTACATTCCCCCCTACTAGTCCACACAGGACCCTCCGGGGAGAATGTCTCATGATGTAATCATATCAGCATTCCTTCTTAACGAGGGAAGACATTCGCATCAACAGAGCGGTTCACCAACTAGCCAACTGGATGATGGTAAACATCTGTCAGATGCCCTGAATATCAACAATTTGCTCGTTTGTGCGCTGAAGCCTGGCTACTTCATCTGCACCATGTCTCAGATGAAATCCTACGAGAATCCTTTGAAGCCTCACTGCTTCCATGATTCGCGTCACTAGCTGCGATATATTCTTCCTCTGCAGTACTGAGTGTTATAAGAGTCTGCTTCCACGAATCCTGACTGATCTTGAGCTGAAGCAGCACCCTCTGGTGCCATTTCTGTCAACTGCACTCTCTGCCTGGTCAGAACTATATATCTCTACATCCTCTCTTCATCTCCTGAGACATATCCAACTGTACCACACTGGTACACTTGCTCTGCTGCAACTCAATCTGCTCAATCACGAGTTGGCTCAGGGTGCTTACTGTAAAGCACTATCTGGCTCTCTACTTGAGAGTAGGTCCTCCACTCTCTCTACAGCTACTCCCTCTGAGATTTTGTAGTTGCTAAACACTAAGACTGAGAGTAGCTTCTCTACTCTGTCAGCAACTGCCCTCCTCTGGGGCTACTCTCTGTGGAACTAGCTCCTCCACTCTCTCTCTGCAATTGCTTCCTCTGCACCTGCTCTATCTGGAATTGAGAGTGGTTCAATAATTTCTCCCTCTGGAGCTGGAGGTGACTCCTCCTCTGTCTTTGTTCCCTCTGACACTGAAGGTAGCTCTTCCTCCTTCTCTAGAGGTAACTCAATCTCTGCTCCCTCTAGATGTAGTACCTCCTCCCTCTTTGGGAGTGCCTCTACATACACTGGAACTGTTGCCATGTATGTTCCCTCAACATCTCATGGCTCGACTCATGTATCGGGACTGCTACAACTACTTTCTCTAAGTCTCATACTGTATCTTCCTCCATCACAGGGTCCATCACCATAGCTTGCGTTCATGGTCACCGGAAATGTCTCTGCTATTTGGCATGGTCCCGTCCTAGGAGGACATTGCTCCTAGAGACTACCTGCCTCTCAGCAGCATTTCTGGTGATGTCACTCCATGACATCATGTTGGAAGGTCTTTCCCTCCATGTCTGATTCTTTGCATGAGCTAGATGTCTCCCCTTGAGTCTTGACTCCCTCTGATTCAGACTTCAAAATAGATCATGCTACCTACCATGTAATCTCATTGTCCACTAACCAGGTCCCCCTTCTGGAAATTGCACCAGAAAGAGAGAAGATCAAGGGGACTGATCTCCTTTTCTCTTTCATTGCTTGCACACTGGCAATATTGATTATATGCATAACATTATTGAGCACTCGTACCAGGGAAAGTGGCTCAAATACAATAAGGCATCTTCTGGGCTCTCGTACCAGGGAAAATGGTCCTTCAAAGAAACAAGGGTTCCCGTATCAGAGATAATGACCCTTGCTGCCAATTGTCTTGCTTCCCAATGCCTACTACAGTCACTATTGTCATGATAAACTGGATTCACCGATAGTCTCATGCAACTTTGATTGTCACAGTGAATCAACGTAGGCTCAAGCATCTGACCAAATAAATCTGCAAGGAGCTTTCGAAGCCATACTGCTTTGCAGACTGCCACACTAGTTGCTATGTGCTTTGCCTCTGCTGTATTGAAGCCTCCATTCACACAGGTCCGTGTCCACATCCAGACTTCTTTATCATTGTCCAGGGATACGACAATCGGAGTCTAAATGAGGTTGTTGTTCTATAAGAATTTCTCTATCCCAGAAATCATACATAGCAATAAGTTGTGGCTATTGCAACATCATCGCAGAGACAAAAGAGCATCAAGCATGAAGCATAACGTGACATCTATTATTAAATCGGTGACCTTGTGCTCTTATTTCTCGTTTATTGGTTGATTCAGGTCCTTAATGAATGAACCCATCGTCGATTCCATTGCTCTCGTCAACTACCTGTTTTGCAAGATTACAGGCCTTATTTGGCGAATTTACAATCTCCTAGTAAAATACAGAGAAGTTAAGAGCCAACCCTAGCCTAATAGGATACGTTGGAGCCAGCTTTTCCGCAACAATATCCTAAGCAGACTTGTAAGTAAGCAAGGTGTTCTCAATGACCTCCTTCCTTTCGACGCCTATTTTAAACTCGATCCATTGCGAAGAAAAGGTAAATCCTTCAAGGCTATGACCATGAAGGGAGGGTCCCCAAGAAAACATAAATACCAAAGGACAACGATGTGATTCGAGCCTTTGCTCTGCCCTTTGCGAAAGAGGAACTAACATGATCCACTCTCTTGATAGCAATTAAGATTTCTTCGGTGTCAATCTGACGGCAAACCAATCGTTGAGTGAGTTGTCTATTTCTCTACCAATCGATCACCGTCGGTATTGAACACAAGGAATAGATTGCAAGTGTTATTCCCAGACACGATAGCCAAATTTTGGGTCCACATGGAAACCCATACGAACTTGGTGGTCGGGTGCTACTTGCGGGGCTTGGTGCACATTGCTCGTGTAGGGGAGCACATATAATCAGGGTTGTGGGCTCTTGAAACATCATCAACCTCCAGATGCTCTCTTTGTTCATGTGGAAATTGAGTGGTGACTACCGATTCTCCTTCGCAGAAGACCACGATTGCATCTTCCTTTTACGACCACAAGTTTCCACGTAGCTCCTCCCACACAACAATTATGGCTCTTCCACGCAGGACGGTCTCCTTCAACAAAAGATTGGACTGTGAACCTGCCTTCGGTGAGTTTCTCTAATGGTGACTCTCTCAAGAGTACAAGCACACCCTCTATTCCAGCCAATCACACCTCCCGACATGTGATCCGAGTAGCAGTCATCATTCATGTTGAATTCTACTCCAATTCTGCTTTCTACATAACTGATAGACAAACGCACTCTTGGGCCCTCCTGTGAAGGAGTCAAGCCCAGTCCTACTCTGATACCATGTTGATTTTTCTATATGAGATAATATGAGATGATATATGATCGATTGATTATTACAATGATGAGCGTTCCATATATAGATATCATATGGTGACCATCCATGAAAGGATGCATCGCTTGGATAATAAATAACTACTTATTTATTATATATATTTATATTTTGTATTATAAATATCATGTCATATATTATATGATATATATATATATATATATGGAAGAATGTCTTCTCGATGTTGTCCAAACATCAACACGTTGTACCTTGGAGCCAAATCGACCATCTTAGAAGTGACGTCATTCTTGTTGTTGGGGATTTTATGACCCATTTTTTCACTTGGAGGGTCACCCCCATGCTTCATGGAGGTGCCTTGACCTTAGGTATGGACATGATCATGCTTTGGAGACATATTTCAAGGATTTATGGACATTCTTTAAGCATTCTTTGAGCACATTTTGTCGAGGTCGTCCCCTTTTATGAGGGTTTCTAGCATGTAAAGCATCATTTAATTGTAATTTGACTTAGTCTCCAAATTATGTGGATGAGAAGTCACTTTTATTTTATTTCCTTAGGCCTATTTTGGGAATAAAGAATAGGAAGGAGTTGTGAGCCTCATCTATAAATAAAGGCACACCTCTCATTTCAAATTGTTGTGAATTGTTGGAGATCATTATTGGAGCCATTTAATAGAAGATCTTTACTAAGTGTTATCTTGGTGTTAATTCTTGGAGCCCTATCTTTCTTGGTTATTCTTTTTGGTATTTTTAAAGGCTATGTGAAATGATTCAAGACTCTACATAAAATAGCAAGATCAATCCATTGAGGAGTTATAAACTACTTGGAGGGAGGACATCTAGGGTTTGTATCTTTTCCTTCTTCCCTAAAACGATTTGGTAAGTGCTTATCTCTTACCTTTATTAATTTTATACTCCTTGAGAGGGGTTTTAAGTATTATTTTCAAGTCCTTTGTTGATCTTGTTAGTGAAGGCTATTCCATTGGGGAAACCCTTCTTGTAGGGCCTTGGTTTTCATGGTTTGTCTTGATTAGCCAAGAGACTACTAGCCTTGTGGCCCTAGTCTCATTCTAATCCATAAATGTGGATAACCAATTCTTAGAGGGGAATATATTGACCCCATAAGCCCTAAGTGGAGACAAGGCTTTGAGATTCACTCCTAACAACCAAACACAAAAAACCTAAAAACTCAACTCTTTTTTTTTTATGTCATATAAAATACAAAAAAATATGAAAGAGATAAACTGTCAAAAATATTTATTTCATTGTCTAGAGTAAAGCTAACAATTTACTTTCATTCTTTAGACACTTTCATCTATGGATTTATGCTTCATTTTTAATTTCTAACCCCAAGAAGGAAAATCGGCCCTATTGATTTTGTACTTCAAAGTTGTATCTAAAGTTTTGTGGCTGATTTAAAGTGTTGTTAATCCCTGAATTTTCACCCTTGAAAATCCCGAGGGTTAAGAGCCAACATGGTTATATTTGGCTAGCATTCAGAGAGTTGACCCAGTTTGAGCATTTGTGTGAGCCAAGGGTTGTTTTACGTCAGAGACAGGTACATGATCGGTGTAGTGGTGGTTTTTCTTCAAAGATAGAGTTAGCACAACTTTCCATGGATTTGAGAGAGATTGTTATTTTTAGTACGTGCCCTACTTTTTAGGAGACAATGTCTGGAGACTCACATGCCAAATTTGAGCATACAGTGTTGGTCCTTGCATGATTATGACCCCGATGACACCTTTTTTCAAGTATCATGCAGGCACTTTCTATTTTTAGCAAGCTAAGTTCCAGAGTTCAAATCAGGATTCTGAGTTTACAATATTGATCCTAGAGACATTCTGAGTCTAGTAAGCCCTTTCCGTGATGACATGTGAGTACTTTCTATTTTAGCAGGTGGAGTTCCAAGCCTTGCATGTCAATTCTGATTGCATGTTTGGAATCATCATCAAGAATCGAATCCGATGAGTATGATATCATTGACATGCAGCGACATTATGTTTTTAGCATGTCTATTTTTAAACATACTATATTTGGCAGTGGTCTCCTAGTGGTCCCAGACATATTTGGCATTTCCTACCTTTTAGGGTCAGACTGTTATTTTTAGAAGTTACTATTTATAGCAAGGGTGGTCACCTTCCAGGGTGACAAGTGGTAGAGTCAAATTTCAACAAGTGGCAGTGTGAGTGTGACATGTGGCACACAAATCATTACTGAGTTGGGTGAATTTATCACTGACATGTGGCTTTCCATTGCATGAGTAGCTTGAGCGCATTTTTGAGGACATGTGGCATATTCCTAAATTAAAGCAAGGCGTTGTTGCCATCCTTATACACATTTGCAAACATGGGCTAAGTCCAATCCACTTAGTGTGTCCTTAGAGGCACAATGCCTAGGTTCAAAGCCCATTGTCACATTGACTTGAACCTCTTCCATCTAGGCTTACTCCTAGGGAAGCCAAGTGGAGTAGACCCTAGTTACTATGTGAAGTTAAAAGTTAATTTCTAGGAGTTGATTTTAGTTAATTAAAGGTTTGGGGGATCTAGCCTATATGCAAAAGCAACAATGCAAAGTGCAAGTCTTTCAATGCAAAAGAAATCCTTTCCCTAGGGCGACTAAGACTAGTGCCTAACATTGGGCAAGGGGTCAACTAAGTTTAAGGGATTTTCGTTTTACAAAGATTACAACAAAAATTACAAAAGAATGACTTCACAAGATTTACAATTGGAACAAGATACAACTAAAAGAGATAAACAATTATCTACAAATCTAAGAATTTCTAAAGATACATCAAAAGATACAGTTATACAATTATGGACAAGAAAGGAAAAAAGCACTAACTTGATACTAACTTGAAATACTTGATTGTGCAGGGAAATAAAGATTGCTCAAAGGAAAAGATCACACCAACACATCAAGCCAATAAACCCAAACAATAGAGTGCCTCCAAAGGATGTGCAACTCTAAGGGGTTGTTTCACTGGCATACACAAGTACACAACAACAAACCCAAACAATGAAGTTGCCTCCAAAGGATGCACAACTTCTTCAAGGGGTTAAGCCAATAAAGCAAACACAACTCAAAAGTAAATGACAATGCTCAAAAGAAAGCCTCCAAGGGCAAGGGCGCAACTTTAGTTCAACTAGTTAACATCCACAAGTGCTTAAAGTAAATTGCATGAAAAGTAATGGAATTGACAAATGCTTGCAAGATTACTTAAGCTCAAACCATAAAGATATGTAAATGAAGATGCCCCAATRTGTAGTGGRTTAATTAGRATTATTAGGTTGTTAAGTTAGAGTATGAATCCTAAACTAAGTGACAACCCCAAAACTCCCCCYGYTTGTACCAAATAGTTGTTGGGKGCTCAATAAGTGAGGMAAACAARGCCCCACCCTAGCTCCACAGGTCAACCCAAGAAAAGAAGTACTCCCRGGAAGGACGCCAAGCRCCGTGAGATCRTCCCCRATCTAGCACCTCCYGYTRCTTCCTTACAATTCTCGTTTWAGATGGMAAAGTTGGGTMAGTAGAGGGTGACCTATTAWAACTRGTTAATKTTRGAGCCTATGAGACTAAGGTATATTGAGTTAGTTGTGTGTTGAGTGACTGCAAGATGTGCTTGCAAAGTGTCAAGTGCTTGAATGTAAAAGAAATTGCTTGCAAGTGAAAGAAAAGTACTTAACAAAAGTAAAGAACTTGAAAAAGCATGAAGTACTTGAAATGAAACTTGCAAGGAATAAAATAAAAGTTTGCCTTAAACCATAAAGTTATACCATGCCCATGAGATTGCAAGACATTAAAAGAATGTACTTGTAAAGAGATAAACTTGAAAGCAAAGTACTTGAAGTAAATATAACTTACAATGAAAAAGAAAAACTAAATGAGCACCATAAACTTATTATGCCTCCATGGGCCTACACTAGCACATGATTACTTCATTACTTAACATAAACCATCATTGAGCATAAAATGAAACAACCACAACTAGTCTAGCCTTATGATTTTGGGGGTTGGCAAAGCCAAGCACACTCCAAGGTGTAGGCAAACAAATGAAAATAAAATGCTTGTAAATAAAACTAAGTTAAGCAAACCTTAAACAATGGCACAAGGTGAAGGCAAGCCTTCCTTTGTTGTGCCAAGGTGGGTTGAAAGAAAACTAAGCTAATAACAAAAAACAAATTGCAGCAAGAAAACCTCACAATTTAGGATGGTTGGCAAAGCCAAGCACTTTCCTAGGTGTAGGCAAAGAAACTAAAAACTTGCAGAAAAATAATTTTAGGAGAAGTGCAAGCCCTTGGTTACTCTTTGGGGGCTTGCTTACAATGATAATAGAAGAGAAATGTTGGGTGAATAGGCACCCCAACTTAGGAGGTTGTTGTTGATGTTTTAAAGCCCCAAGTGGGTTTTTCATCCTCGTTTTCTGTCAAAGACCTGCAAAAACCAGCAAGTAAAACTTGTTGGAAAACTGCAGAAAATGACTGAAAACCCTGCAGAAAATTTTTGTTAAAATAAAATAGAAATATAAAGTGAAATATAGCGGTATTTGTAGTCGATTTTGATCTACTTCAGCATACAAATCTACCCATATACTCAAAAATCAGAACAGAAAAGCAAAACCGAGACTATAAGAGGAAATAAGATTAGGTGGAAAATGCAACTTCCAAATCTGAAGTGGCTCCTTCTCAACCCTTAGCAACCTGCAAGCAAATGAGACAAAACTACAAGACCAAGTAAGAGGTAGGTAGATCCCAAAACATCCACAAAATACTTTGAAGAAGAAAGGAAACTACTCTACCTAGATCTAGAGCAATACTACTATAGATCTATCCAAGCAAAGTACTTTGCTTGGATCTCCTACTTTAATCTAGAAACTAAGAACTCAAATAATGCATAAATACAAGTCACCTCAATGAGATCCAAAACCAAGCATCAAGAATACTCCAAATGCCAATGGTTTCCTCCAAAGATTCTTCTATTATGAGCAAGCTTAAGCAAATACTTGCTACAAGTTTGAGAAAAGAGAGAGCAATATGGGAGAGGAAGAGAGAGAGAGAGTGGGAGATATTTGGGTATAGTAACAATACACTGAGAGAAGATGAGAAATGAGGGTGAGAGGGCCTCTATTTATTCTGGGGAAGGCAAAGTTACCCCTCTTAGATTCTTTACAAGTGTCAAAACAAGAGCAAGAGTGATCATCTCTAGGAGGGGGGCGCAACTTTAGGGTTTTGGAGAGGTGAGGGGGATGAGGGATGAGTGAAGGGGATGGGTAATCCCCTTTTAGACCACCCAACACTAGGGTTAGGCACTAGGGAGGGCACACTATGGGTTAGGGAGGTGTTCCCCCTTTAATTTTTTGAGTTGGGACATTACTTCCTCAAGGGGGGCGCAACTTCCCTAGGGGAGTGAGTGATATGAAGTAATAACAAAGTGAGGGGGTGTAGAAAGGTTAGGAAAGGAGTTAGGATAGCTTAGGTATGGGTTTGGGTAAGTTCTCCCACTTTCTCTCTAACCATTTACTCATATTACAAAAATTTGACATTTTGACTATGTCAATATAAGCATTTAAATTGTAGTTTTGGACTGACTAAGACTCATGGACAAACACCTAGCAAAACTTGTCCAATTGAGCTAAAACTTGGTCCAAGGGTGCAGGGGGTCTCATTCCATTTCTTTTGAGCACAAATACCCCTATCAAAAGCTCAAGGACCTAGTTTTTACATTTTTCATTAAAAATTAATTAAAATTACCCATAATTAGGCAATTTTAATAAATAAACAAAAACCTATCTAGACTCGACAGAATTCCGCAAAACTTTAGGAGATGTCTTACATGGTCATTTACAAAATTTCTAGACACTAGCTACAAGAGGGATAGACCATTAGAACGCATTTCACCACTTTGGAGGAATTATTTGTGGGAGTGAAAAACTCAAGGGAAATTAATAAGGCTGGTTAGGCCAAATTAATAACCTGAGGAAAAAAAACACTCAGTGAAAGGGACTCCTCTAATGATGAAGTCCTAAGGCAACTGACCTAACTATGATCCATGCAAACCCATTACATTATAATTCCACGCAAGGGAGAGGAAATTCCATTACAAAAAGAAGTGTTGAAGGCCAAAAATGCCTTGTAGAACCAGTTAGTCTCTGACTTGGTAGCACCTGATGGTGCATATCTTCAAGGTACATGGACTTGACCCCCTAGTTGAATAGGTAGTCAACAGGTGTTGATTTGTGTACCTTGGGAGGTGTTCCCCATGTGTTATCCCTCCTTAGCACATGTGGGAAAGTCATTTGGCACTTTGTCCTATGTCCTTTATGTCTATTTTGTACTTGACTTTGGTTAAAGTGAAAAATGTCACTTTTTGGTAAAGTGAACATTAAATCACACTTTTTGTGATTTTGAGGTGACATAAAGTGACTTAGGGAATTTAGGCAAAAGTGGGTTTTGAGATTACATTTATGAGAGTTGATCTTAGCCTTTGATTAGGGATGATCTCATCCCTTGGATCTTAGGTCTCACTTTTGATGCCTAAAGAGGGCAAAGAGGCAAAAGGAGGGAGCATTCTTCATGGAGGCTTTTGCTCATAGCTTTGGGAGCTTTTGGAGTTTGGAATTGGGGTTTGTTGCATGAGGAGGATAGAGAGGAGGCGCTAGCTTTGTTTGTGGGCAGCAAGGAGCAGCTACCTTCTATTATTTCTTGGAGAGACTTCATCTTTGAGGAGGGCGCATGGGTTTAGCACACCTTTTCTTTCCTGGAGAAGTTTCTGGCCATCAGAATTCAGAGATAG
>JASDQU010680994.1:8319-25131 GCA_032191745.1 Picea mariana
CCCATTCGATTTCATCAAGCTCAATTTTGACGGAGCCTCTAAAGGCAATCCAAGCGCAGTGGGCTATGGAGTAGTCTTCCATAACCATCATGGGCACATCATTCTCATAAGCGTAGGCTCCCTTGGTCATTCCACGAACAACGCAGCAGAACTTTGGGGGCTCATTAGAGGACTGCAATTAGCCATTGAAAATAATTTCACCAAGCTAATTGTCGAGGGGGATTCTCAAATCATCATCAATCTGCTCCGCAGAATTTTAAATGGAGCGAACCCGGACAAAATGTCGCCTAGTTGGAGACTCTCACACGGGCTACAGATTATCCCAGATTTGCTGCAACCAAATCAGGCTGTCATACCTGCTCATATCAGGAGGAAGGCGAATCAAGTTGCGGATGAACTAGCTAATATGGGGACCAATTGGAATGGACTGGAACTCCTTTGCAACTCGGCCCTGGAACCTAATCACCCTATTCTCCAGCAATGTGTTCGCAAAGCTGGATCAGTGGACACACCCCGGATGGGGTGCTAGTGCGGACCACCTGGCGCGAGGAGGAGGAACGGATCGGCCAACGAGGCACGAAGCCATGTGACGAGCTCGTGCCATCGCCCGCCACCCCGATCTTGCATTAACTCGCCATTACGACGTTGCAGTGGCTTAACTATGCAGCTTACTTCTCATTTTATGATTCATTCCATGGCCTGGTTGTTTGTGTTCGCCTCCCGTCTCCGCTCGCGACCCGACTGGCTCTCCCCTCCACTGACATGGCCTGATTCAAACCGAACCTTCATGATAATTGTAGCCCCTGTTCATCTCTAGGCACTCTACCTCTGCCTGTTGCACCTAGTGTCCTTCGACTTTCACGCGACGAACCTCATGCCGCACCAAAGGGGGCGGCCGCGAAGAGGCTCTCCATGGAAACCTCGTCGACCTTCTGTCTCACCCCCAAAGTCGCCTTCCACTTGCTCCTCCCCGTCCCTCCAGCCCGAGCCAGCTCTTCCCGCCTCCCCCACCCCGCCTGTATCTCAGTTTGACTGCTTAGCTATCATCTCCAGACCGTTGTGTTCCTCCTCGCGACACCTTCTTGTCCCCCCAACGGTCGAGTCCCCCCATGCACCAGTTATTGAATCCTCAAGGAAGATCGTGGGAGCGCCACCTCCTCCTCGCAAGCCTCGGAACAACGAGAACCAGTCCTCTGACTCTTTCTTTGACACACAACTGAGAGAAAGTCTCACTATTCTCTTCGATCTGGTCTTCGAACTCCGTCAGGGGGTGGAGGACCTTCAATTCCGTCTGCAGACCATGGATGGAAAAGTCGCGGTCCTTCTTCAAATCCTTTCCTCCCTCCAAGAGGCTTTCCCCTCGGACCCGGCAGGTGCGGCTTCAACAGAGGAACCCTGTGAAGCAACCAGTGAAGGAAACGCCCAGACGCAGCGCTCCGCAGGGAATGGGATGGTGCAAGCCAAGCATGAGGACATGGCTGTGGAGGTGGACACAGGACAGCGCACGCTGCAGGACACCTCGCCAGATGCCGACAGAGATGAGAACAACATGGAAGCTGGAATGCAGTGGGCAAATCAAGTGACATTGGTCGAGGAGAAACCTTGGTCCGAGGCCGTTCACGCCACCTGGCCAGGTTATTTGCCAAATGTTTAAGTCCATAGGGGCCCTTCAAGTTTCAATAGTTTCTCTTTTTTTAGTTGTTGTCCATACAGTTTGAGACTGTTTTATTAGACTGTTAAACTACCTATGCTTGACTCCCCTGCTGGCTGGACTGGTTTCCCCTCTGTTGGGGCAGTCCAGTAACTACAGTACGGCTAATTTCTGTATTTTGTACCTCTAATTTGGTTTTTGAAGGCCTCTTATATATAAAACTTCTTACTTACAAAAAAAAACAAAACTAATCTATATGATGCTCTTGTCGTTGAGCCCCAAACTCAATCTAGAATGTGAATTATGATTGAAAAAGCATGGAACCATTTTGAAAAACCTTATTATAATAAAGGTTATTATTTGACAAAGTAAAATTTTCAAAATCTAAAAAATAAAGGAAAATAAAAAGAATAAAGAATGTATTAAGAAGATTATATTTTAAAGGAAAGAGAAGGTTAAATTGGAAAAAATGATATGTGGGGTAAAAAGAAGTTAAAATAGGGAAGAAGTATAAGCATCTAGGGATAGAAACCAAATAAAAATAAGATTTGGGAAATCAAAGAGTGAGAAGTCCATTGGATGTAGCTTGGGTTGTTGGTAGAAATGATTGTTACACTCCCCACCCAGGTTCAAATCCTTAAAGTGACATATTGTGTCCTTTAATGGGTCTACTCTTGAGCTCCTAATATTGAAAATTAACATAGATTTATGCTAATTTATTTATTATGTTTAACTATTTATTAATTTTTCACTTTTAAATAAGGTTATTTTTTTTTTATAGAAACAACTAAAAAAAAGTACCAATGAGATTCCCTTAATCAATAATACCTTGAAGCATTATTATTTACTTTATTTTTAGTTTTGTATAATATTGTATTGAACCAATATATGGAGAAGAACATTACAATCTCTTGGACACTGAAGTGTAAAATTTAATATGATTTGTTTCATAGTTATATATATATATGAAAAATATTTTTTCATTGAAGGGAAAAAGTTTAAGAAATTAAAATGAATATTTGTTAGTTTACTTTAACATTATTTTGTATACAATTAATTAATTTCTAGTTTACTTTAGCGTTATTCTTTATACAATCTAATCATTGATAAACAATAAAGAGAAAAAAAAATACCAATGAGATTCCCTTCATCAATGATATCAATATTATTACTAGCATACCTTCTAAGCGGGCAAATGGGAATACCGAAGTAATTCGAGGAAGGTTTTATATTATGTTGCTAATTGGAATTATACATATATTACAATTAGAATGATTGTATTTTAACTTCGAGGGAGGTTTTATCTTAATGTTGTTAATTGTGATTATAAAGATATTGCAATTAAAATGATTGTATTTGAAGTTGGTTCACTATTTTGATGATATTGGGCTCATGCCCCCAAGGTGTCTCAACTTGTATAAAGGAAACATGGAACGGTTCGCCACTCTGTCCATTGAGAAAAAAAAAACAATTGGCATTGCAACCTTTTAACTCAACCCTTTAAGCGCACCTAAACAATGTGTCCACTACCAACCATAAGCAAAGACCTTACATAAAGTCCCTAAAGCACCATCTATCTTCCCTTTGTGCATGTCTCTAAACACATGTTTCTATTTATTATAATTAACTTAACTATTTTTAAAAGACATCAAAGTTCTTCATGAAGTTATTATTTTTCTCAACATTACTTGGTATACTAATTGGTTGTGGATAGGTCATCCACATTATTGGTGAAGCTATGCATTTTACTCAACATTACTTACTCGAAGTCATTTTTAAATGTTATCCATGTTATTGACAAAGTTGTCAATTTTTTTAACATTTAAGTGACAATAATGTGTTTATATGTAATAAAACTCACTAAAGCCACTTTAAGAACCAATGAGAGACAAAACCCTATAATTTCAACATTTTCTTCATACCTAACTTCTTCTCCATGTTTAAAAGGTTAATTGATTTATGCAGTGTATGTAGTAGATATTAAGTTTACGTTCGTAATAAAAGGGGACCCTCCAAGCACAAGACATGTGAATTTTATTACCGAGGTTTGCACTTGGGGACCCTGAGCTAGTGCCGCCAGAAGCATCGACATATCTCAATGAAGGCGGTGAAGAATTGGACACGTTAGATATTTGAAGGATTGAATTATCTTCATAATCATAACCCTTGCATAATTCATAGAGATCTAAATTGCAACAATATATTCGTGAATGGTAATATTGGTGTTCTAAAGCTCGGGGATCTGGGTTTTGTCGCTATCATGGCAAATGATCATGTTGTGCACAGTATCATTGGTACATTGAAATTCATGGCTCCATAATTATATGAAGAGGATTATAATCAACATGTAGATGTTTATTTGTTTGGCATGTGCTTATTGGAGATGGTTACTTTGGAGATTCCTTACAGTGAGTTTCGTAATGTTGCTTAGATTTATAAGAAGGTGAGTTTTGGTATAGGGCATGCATCATTGGCAAAGGTTTTTGATTCAAAAATGAGAAAATTTATTGAAAAATGTTTGGTGGTAGTGTCAGTGAGGCCTTGTGCTATAGAACTTTTGATGAGCTCTTTTTTTATAGGACTCCAAGTGAGCACCTAGTACATGTACATGCTAGACTCTCCACGCTCTATCGAAAAGAACTTGTATAAGAATATTTTGTGCTTTGCTACAATTTTGTGTAATTTAATGCAAAACAAATCACATAATGTAGTATGTAATTTCCAGAGTAAAGTGTTGGAATTATGTACTAAATGTCAACCTGAAGTCTCGAGTATAAACCATATATATAAATGCGTAACCGTCTAGGATTCTCGGATTTAAGAATATTACATACATTTCTAGATGATAAAGTAATCAAATATGAATACAAGTGAAATTAGCAACAACACTACTTATATCTATCACTTCAAAATATTTTAAAGTAGTAGTTGTATGTAGACCAGAGCTAAAAGCTAAAATAATTATAAAATACATGAAACTTTAATAAAGTATTACTTATGCATACTCTAAAAAAAATAGAAATGAAAATGGCGACTCCACTTTTTGAAAAGTTTTAGTAGAATTGGATTGATATAGATGTTAATAACTATTAACAATGTCATATGTGTAAATTGAAGGCTTGAAAACCCTTTTAAAATAAATTGATAAACAAAAATTGCGATATGTTAGTCTTATCCATTACACTCCAAAGTATAATTGAATTATAACACACATGCTCTTCTAGACTTTAAAGTAAGAAATTGTCAAAGCTATTTAATATCACCTAATTAATTTTAACCTAATAAATAATAATAATAATATATTTGTATGATTAGATAACCAAAGTTGTTATACTAAATTTGAACTTCATTTAAAATATGAAATTTACATAAATAGCTTTTTAAAATAATGTATAATTTTCATACCCTTATATGTAGCATATACATTACATTATATTTAATAATTATAAGCTTCTTGAGACTTTTATTGATAATATTTAGGAATGAGCACAATTTCCTAATAATCCAAGTTTAGTTTAACCTTTAGGTATGAGTAGAGTTTCACAATGATCCAAGTTTAGTGTATGGTGGAAGGATGTCCAATTCTAAATTGATCCAAATTTTCAAAATCTTAATCAAATAAGAACTCTAACTTCCTAAATCACTCAATTGTAATATTAAGAAATAATGAGAAAATAATCTATTATAAAATTACAATTGAGAGAGCTACTAATCACACCTATATTAACTAAAATTTATTCCTATAAAATTTAAAGTGTTTAGCTTCATCCAACTAAAATTAAGTTTTTAATTTGTTTGACCTTATCCAATTATTTCATTTAATTTTTCTCATATTTAAAGAATGTAAAGTTAAAATAAGCTTATGATGATATTTGTAAAATCAATACAACTACAAAAGCAAAATTCTTTATTTTTAATCATTCGATTTCTTCAAATTATAATTAAAATGTATATATCTATATATTTTTTAATGATCTAAAAACTTAAATGATCCTACATTGTAATATGATATAGAATATAGAGAAATTTAACAAAAATAATTATTTCATAGCTTCTATACATCTTTATAAGTGGGTATCTATTTTGAACAAGACTATAGGTAAAATTAAATTTCACTAAAAAAATCTATGGAATTACACTCTAAATGAGATTCTTAGGATAGTGGGCAGTGAGTATTTATTTTGAACAAGACCATAGGTAAAATTAAACTTCACTAAAAAAATCTATGGAGTTACATTCTAAATGAGATTCTTAAAATAGTGGACAGTGATCAAAGCCTTGCACGATAATGTAAAGAATAATGACAAACAAAATATTCTTTAATTAAAGATAAGACAAATTATAAACAAATTCAAATCAATATATATTTTTTAATATATTAATATTATAAAATATATTAGTATATATTAAAATATATATATTTTAAATATATTAAAAAATTAATTATATACCAAATTAAAGTAATTATTACAACCTCCTTTATAAATATTATTATTATTATTATTATTATTATAGCCTACTTTATAATTATAATTATAACATAACATTTAATATTTTAAGTCTTGATATCTCCCCTAGAATAAGCTATATATAGGCTATAAAACTCTTCTTTATGATTGAATTTTTTTTTAAATGTAGAGTTTATTTATATATTAAAAAAAAAATTAATTCACCATTATAAAAAAAAAACTTTAATGTATTTACCTAGTCTATGTTAATCAAAATTAGTTCATAATTATCTTATTAGAAAAATATTGAAATGCATTATTTTTAATAACTTTATTGTATTAATTTCATTTAAATCTTAGTTAAGTTTAGAGGAAAAAACTTTTCAAATTGAATTTAAATTACTTAAAAAAAAATGGAAAAAAATAACCTTGAAATTTAAATATTTCATTAGGATTATACATAATTAACCACTCAAATATGCAAATGTAACATTTTCTTATCGAAATTCTAACAAAACTAAACCAAAAATATCCCTCCGAAAAAAACAAAATATAGAATAGTTAAACTATATTCTCTATTTCAATAAAATTAGACTATTCCATAATATTTTCTAATTCAATAAAAATAAATAATTTCCTTTATAATTTTATTAAAATGTATTTTCTTAATATAATATGTAACATTCAAAAAATATCTCTCAAATTCTAATAAAATCTAATAAAAACTTTCATCCGCCACACAAAAGGAGTTTTGTAAACAGTGTTTGCCCACATAATCTTCTTGCCTCAAAATATATAATATAATGTAAGGGGCACTCTCCTCTATATTGCACTATTGTGGCTAGAACAAATATCAAGATTAACCCATTGGTATGGTTAAAACAACCCACATATATATATATATATATATATATATATATATATAGACAAAGAGATCACATTAATGACATTCTAGTCTTTATTTGGAAGATCAAACTTAAATTCTTCAATATTTACACATTCAAATAATTATGCCAGCTTTTATTTGGAAGATCAAACTTAAATTCTTCAATATTTACATATTCAAATAATTACTTCATTCCAGTCTTTATTTGGAAGATCAAACTTAAATTCTTTAATATTTACACATTCAAATAATTACGCTGAAATGAAGACTCCACCACAGTGATATACGAATGTTCATCATTTTTTTTTTTTAAGTAAAAAGCAGATCCTATTATATTAATGCTTCAAAATTACACCATGACATGGAGGTGCCAGTTGTCCCGCCTATGAAGGAAACCGAGATAGTTGGCCTGTCCAAAATAGCATGCAAGTTCAAAATCTTGTTTTTCCACCCTGCCCGAAGGAAACCAGGGTGCATGACCAGTTTTAGCAGTAGTTTGATAATGCCTATGCTAACACTAACATGGCTATGAACTAGAAGAGCTACAACTCTAATAAACATCAAAGAGAGAGAGAGAGTTTAAGACAATGCTGAACAGGAGAACCTATTAACCGGTGTCCTCACGGTCGTCCGTCTCCTTGCCGCTGCTGACAGGAATGGCATAGAGCTGAGCGCAGGTGGGGCATTGTCGCCGTGGGGTGGCACTGGAGTAAGCTGCGTACAGCATATCCAGGCATTGGCTAACGCGGACAGCCCTGAAGATTTGGTCGTCCACCATGCTGCGGACCTCGAAGATCAAGTTCAGGTGCTCCGGGTGAAGAAGTGGTGGCGGGGGTGGCGACTTTTTCTCAGCGTCCATCTCCTGGTGTGCACGCTGCGTTCTCTGCGGCTGCAATTCATTATTACCTTTCGACAGCTCTTCCTCTACCAGGCAGGTGGCGAATTCCTCAATGGGAGCGTCGCTGGGACCGTGTGCTTCTCGCGGGCGGGGAGGTGGTGCTTCTGCTCCAATGCACGTAGGGGGGTTCCAATTGTCTGGAACCGTAAACATGCGACTCTCAGAGAAGTCGTGGGGGAGTTCCATCGATGGAATTTCCTCGACATAAGTTATGGGGGGCGAGTCTACTGCTATGGCCTCCCTGGGTCTCTTCATCTTAGCAAGAACCAGAGCTCGCTCGAATCGTTTGTGCCTTTTCCGCCGAGAGTCGACCGCGTACCACCCTCTCCTCTGTGGGGTCTTCCTCTAGCTTGTGGCATGATGAGAATGAGGACGAGAGCCAGAACTTCCCCTGCGCGTCTATTCTTGCTCGGCTCTGTGAGCTGCAAATGCATCCTAAGGCTGTCGAGAAGGTTGATAAGGGCATAAATGGTGGCTGTAGCCGTTAAGGCCGAGGGCTTAATGCTCTGGCTGGCCGACCTGTTCGCGCGAGTGAGAGGCCCCGTCAAAAGGTGGAGGCCGACTAAAGTGATGCCCCTCATAACTAGCGGGGATATGAGGGCGGTTGGCCACCATTAATGGCCCCTCCTGGCGCTTCTCCATGTGCCCATCCTGCTCCGCGTGGCACCCCATCCGGGGGCAATGTTCATCCTTATTATCCTTAACAATGAATGCCCATTACCAATGAGCCCAATACCAACCAACGTAGATCCATCTTAAACTCGAATCTATCAAGTACTGAGAGGGATCAAATTCCTTAAGTTATAAATTTTATTATCATTTAATTCTATGTATTAATTCCTTCATATTTAATGATAAAAAAATTTACACCTTAAGAAATTTGATCCCTCTTGGTGCTTGATAGATCCGGATTTAAGATGGATCTATGTTGGTTTAATTTTTTAGATGTTGTCAAGTACATATGTATGTATGTAGTTATTTAATTTTAATTTAATTTTATGTGTTGTTGTCACATAACGTTACATGACAACATCTCCCCCATACTCTCATTATTATTTTTTAAAGTAACGTTATGTGGCAACATCTCCTCCATAATGGGTTATAGAGCACCTCGCTACACTCGGTGCAATGAATCCTACCTTAAAATACAGATGACCCTATGCAAACTACAATTGTCTTTAAGTTGGCTTTCCAGTGAATTATATTAATGAAATCGACCCCCATTAATTCGTCGGAAGGACTTGTTTAGGATCAAACCTAAGTGAAGAAAAATGATTGAAAAATGGTGTTTGTCTTTCTTATTCTCTCAATTTTCGCCTCATGAAGTGGATGGCTCTGCCATTACTGCTCTTGGTTCTACCACCATCATCCTTGTGCTTGTTGATATGGGCACTCTTCAAAATTAGATGTCACCGCAAAATTTAAGACCACTAACACTTTGATGCATGTGTATTGATGATGTGGTGTATGCTCTTGCAATATTGAAGCTATCTTGAAGGATCCTCATTTAGATGAGAGCATTATCCTAAATGTAATGAATTAATATGAGCAACAATAAAAGTATTAAATGCATTAATATGAGATCCATTTCAATATGGTGCATGCGAAGCCATGCATAAATAAGAAGAATGATGAAGAGGTCGATGTTCGGGTGGTGACCCGAGGAGGAGCAAAGACAGGAAGGGACTTCAAGCAAGCTGAAATCTTGGGTCAAAAGCCGGAGGGGAAGATCAGAAAGGCAACACAACCCCCTCTTAAGTTCGATGCTTCCCAACAAGAGAAATTTTTGTGTGACGCGCAAAGATCCATGGAAGAAGAGAGAGAGAGCAGGAAGAGTTGCAAAGTGCAACACAAATGTCACTTGAGGAGGCCCGAATTCGTGAAGAAGTACAACGGGTGACACAAAGGTCGCTTGAGGAGGCCCAGATCCATGAAGAAGTACAATAAGCGACACAGAGGTTGCTTGAGGAGGCCCGGATCCGCGAAGAGGTACAACGAGAGACACAGAGGTCACTTGAGGAGGCTCGTGCCCAGAAAGAGTTGCAACACACAACACAACAATCATTAGAGGAAGCTCGTATGCATGAAGAATTGTAGCGCGCGACAAAGAGGTCAATGGAAGAAGCACACATACAAGAAGATATGCGACGTGCAGAGCAAAGGGAAATTGAGGAACAACACTTTGAGGAGTTAAAGTGCACAACACACAAGGAAGCATTGCACAACTTAGGTCACGAGACAGACTCTAAAGATCAAGTAATTCATTTCTTGCGATGTTGCTTAATATTGCTCAATGATCCTGATGCCACGAGGAAGTTAACACAGATGTTAGCCACTTGTGTGGGGAAGGAGCTAGCAAATAGGACTATATTAGCTCCCCTCCCAGAAAGGGAGTATGTCCGGTCAGTAAGCAGAAGCACATAGGGTGCGAGTTTAAGATGACAATGGAGCTCAGTAATTGAAAACATTTATAAAATCATTGTGCACAAGGAAGACTATATCAATCCCACCACAGATGGGGAGTTAAGTTGGCGGAGCATCAAGTCTTATGACACTAACTCTAAAGATTCCATGGAAATGTGGAAAAACAAGTTGTATGAAGTCTCTACTCACAAATGTGTGAAGATAACTAGAGTAGTGCATTGCATCGGATCATAGTTATGTGATGCCCTATGATTTGATGAAACAGAACCATTAGAGACATTCTTAGTACAGATTGAGAAGGTCGTCCCGGCATAACAAAGGATTCAGGCCATGGATGTTGTGGTTCATGTGTGGTGGTGGGCGACACATCGCATGAACCTTCAGGACTGGGCGTGGGTGGTCGAGCTAATAAAAGTCAAGTTCCATCCAATATTGGATTTCGAATTGGCCAATTGGTACAAGAGCATTGAGGATCCCTAGGAACACATTGATTTTTGTGAATGATGTTAGAGCTCCAAGAATATTCCCCGAACCCAATGGATCCACCAGTTCATCCACACTATGGATATGGTTTCTAGGAGCTAGTATATTCAGGAGGAACTCGGGAGGAAAACAAAATATTCGACCCATATGGGCTGTCAGTTTTTCTTAACATTTAGTTTCATAATAGAATATTCGGCTCAAAGAAAAGCTCTTCTCCAAATTAAATATTTTATATTTCATCGGCATCTAAAGGGAGCCATACCTAGGGTAGTATGCTCATATCATCGACCGATAGAAAAAATGAAAGAGGTTGTCCATTGTTGGAAGATCGATTTTGATAGTATTGATGATGATGACCCACGGGGAATCCAGATCAAAGAATCTGAAGGAGAGCGCAAAATGGAAGGTAAGGCAACAAAGATGGTTTCATCGAACTATAATGGCCTGATTAAAACCAAGAAACATAATATTAGCATTGAGGAAGTGCCCAAAATGGCCATCATTGGAGACTATTAGGATAAGGAGACAGTGTCACAAGTTTTCGAACTACTAAAGGAATATGAGGACGTGTTTCCCCAAAGCTTCTCATAAATGAAAGGAATTGTAGGATCATTGAGATCTATGAAAATTCAACTTAAACCGGATGCCAAAACAACCAAGAGAAGGCCTTATCGATTAAACCCCAAATATAAGGAAAAAGTGTGCAAATAACTAGATCGAATGTTGGATGTTGGAATCGTTGTTTCGATGAAGGAGTCTGATTGGATTAGTCCTATGCTTGTGTAACCTAAGAAGACCGATGATATTCGGATCTATGTATATGTAATAAGTCTCACCACAACCCACGTCCATGACCCTTTTCCTACCCCTTTCACAAATGAGGTGTTGGAAAATGTTGGAGGTCGGGAAGCCTACTCTTTTACAGACGGATTTTTAGGATATCATCAGGTTCGGATCACAAAGGAGGATCAAGTTAAAACCACCTTTGCGACGGAATGGTGGTTGTTTACATACATTGTGATGCCTTTTGACTTGAAGAATGCCCTCGTAGTATTTTTTCAGATAGTGGTCGCAACCTTCAAGGAATTTATCTACAAGTTTCTTGAAGTTTATTTGGATGATTGGATAGTGTTCATTTTGTTGAAGGAATGCATGCAAGCCCTTCGATTGATGTTGGATCAATGTCGCCGGCTCCATATTTAATTAAATTTGAAGAAGTGCATCTTTTGTACACCCTTTGGCACAATGTCGGGTCACGTTGTGTGCAAGGATGGATTGTTGGTATACCAAGCTAAGATCACCACCATCTTGGACATGACGGTCCCTACTTTGGTCCATGAGTTGCACGCAACATTGGGTCATACAAGATATTACCGACGATTCATTCATAATGATGCCAAAATTGTTGCCCCGTTGGAGAAATTGTTGTGCAAGGATACTAAATACAGCTGGACCTCAGAGTGCCAGGAATCCTTGGATACTCTCAAAGAGAAACTTTTTAATGCGTTGATCATGGTTTTCCACGATTGGTCTTAAGTTATTTCATGCCCATGTAGATTCCTCATCTATTGCGCTGGGAACGATTCTTGCGTAGCTAGATGAAGGTAATATTGACCATCCAGTATATTTTGTCAGTCGCAAGTTGTATGGCATAGAAAATAATTATACTACAACAGCGCCCGAGGGCCTCGCCATGATATATGCATTGTAGAAGTTTCTCCATTACTTGTTGGGGACCCTTTTCAAATTCTTTACAGACCACTCCGCGCTCAAATATTTGGTCAACAAGCCAATATTAGGAGGGAAAATATGTCGTTGGTTGTTTCTCTTCTAAGAATTTGAGTTTAAAGTTGTTGTCAAGTTAGGAAAGTACAATGTTGGACCAGATCACTTGTCACGATTGGAAATTGGAGAAGCTAGTTGGAGCCTAGATGATGAACTCCCAGATGCGCAACTCTTCCATGTCAAAGCAGTTCTTGATAAATTGGTCGAGATCGTTGAATTTCTCATGCCAAGACTAGATCTAGTAGGGTATACCCAGGCTCAATGTCGTCAACTAATGACCCATAACGCAGATTATCAGTTTATTGTTGGGCGGTTGTATAAGTTGAGAGCAGATGGCATCCCGCGTCGATGTGCATTAGAACATGAACGTGACCCCATTATGTATGAAGCACATGAGGGTATTGTTGGAGGACACAATGCAGGTAAGGATACAACCTACAAGGTTTTGCGCGTGGGGCTTTGGTGGCCCTCACTCTTTGTAGATGCCAAGGACTATTGTAAGTGTTGTGACGTGTGTCAATGAATTGGAAAGCCTTGTCGGAGAGATGAGATTCCTTTGTTTCCAATGACCGTGCTAGATCCGTTCGACAAATAGGAAATATATTTTGTGGGACCCATCAATCCCCCCGCATGTTGCACAGACACATGCTACATCATTACGACCATCAAATATCTAACAAGATGGGCCAAAGCCATGCCAATTAAGGATTGTACAATAAAAACATTGGCATGATTCATTTTTGAGAATGTGATTACTAGATTCGGTTGTCCAAGGGTGTTGATGAGCGACCATGGCTCACATTTTCTGAATGGGACCATTTAGAAACTCACTCAAAAGTTAATGATCCATCACCAGAAAATCACTCCCTATTGTTCTCAAGCTAATGGTACAGTTGAAGCTTTCAATAAGATTTTAGAGAATGCTTTAACCAAGGTGTGTAATGTGCAACGTGATGACTGGGATCAACGGATCCCCGTGGTATTATGGGCATATCGCACAATGTGCAAAAGGCTAACAAAGCGCACACCATTCATATTGGTCTATGGGAAAGAATCAGTCATGTTGCTAGAATTTGTTGTTCCTATCCTTCGGATTGCCCTAACAACTTGCTGACAGATGAACAGTCTCTTCAACATAGGCTAGATGAACTCATGGAGATAGAAGAGGATATTATGATGGTCGAATTCATACAGGTGGTTAAAAAAGAGAGACAAAAGGCATGGCACGATCGCAACATCTGCCAGAACATCCTCCAACCTGGATCTTCAGTTTTGTTATATGACAAAAAATATTTACAACACCCTGGCAAGCTACGTATACGTTGGTTGGGCACTTTCCAATTAGTCTACATTAGTGAAGTAGGTGCCGCCAAGATGGCTACATTACAAGGTCAACCACTCAAGGTACTTATTAATGACAGTAGGTTAAAAGTGTACTACGACCCATAAGGGTCAACCGTCACTTAACTCCCCCCCTCATCTTTGAAGTTTTGTAGAGTAGGATTAGAGTAGGATGTACAACATATAGAAGAATAGACATTTGGCATCATTTTCCCTTTTTGACAGCACAACATACATTCCATTCACATAGGCGAATTAGATGGATGGACAACTTTGCAGATTCTTCAGATTTCCAATTCATGTCGAAGATATGGCCTGTTAAGAACCTATACCAGATATGCAAAAATACTTCAGAAATAACCAAGAATAAACCAAACCATTCACCATACATGAACACAAGAATATAGAGAAAACCCTTGAGGTAGGGCAATACCGTACAATGGATCATATTATGGAAGGGCCCTCTCCTATTCACTTGCCTCTTCGAGGGGGAATCCTCTTATTGAGCTACCACTCCAAATACAATAATTCTCTTCATATCCCATTACATTGCTTGAACCCCTTTATATAGTGCTACAATCACCTAAGAACATTCTAGAGGAGGAATCTTCTAGAAGTAGAACCGTCTAAGAAGTTCTCTTACATTTATTATATCTAACTACCATAGTGAGCCTTATTTAATAATATAGTGGACCCAGTACACCTTACATTGAATGACCTCCACTATTATCACTATGGGTCCTCTGGGCCCCCCCACTACCTCTCTAGTTACCTTACATTCCACCCCCCTTATGAAAGCGTTGTCATCAACGCTTGATGTACAACCATATACCAAGGTCCCATGGATAATTGTGGACCATAATGCTGAAGAAGACTGGAGAACCAAGGTCCCATGTAGAAAGGAAAGCCACCATGCTGAAGTAGTCCAATCACCATTGTAAGCCCGGGTCCCATGTTCAAGTGCTCATGTGAACTCCCCATGGAAAATTTTGGAACCCAATAACCAACTCAAAATGATGCTCCAAAGACTGACACATGTCATGTGTATCCAAATAAGAAGATCCATCCACATAGTGGAAAATGGTCATCGCAGAATCTGGAAGGAATAATACCATTGTAGAATATGCAGGATGGACACTGGTAATAATCATTGGCTCTCGATTTGTCACATTGATGCTTTATACAAAAGGAGGATTAGAGTCATCAAATAAAATATGAAAGTGGTTGTCATCCAGAAATGACAACTATCCATATACAAATCATCACAATCGGCCTCAAAATCATACCAAGCATATATTTCTTGATTATATTCATCCCTGATGTCCGCCATAAGAAATCTCTCCTGCATTCTATCCAATGAATCTTGAATACTACGAAAACTATCATTGAGGCCATCCGCAAGGTCAAGCAATCTATCATCCAATGTGTTATACAATTGAGATTTGAATGCTTCAGTAATTTGTAGAATTTCTTTGAGGTGTTGAGAAGAAATAGCCATCTGAACACCCTATGAACTCTTTGTTCCCGTAGCCGTCATGAAAAAACCCAAAAAATAGAACAATAAGTTACGACATAAAATCACGGCTTTTATTGGAAAAACCCTAAAAAACTGTTGAATTTAAAATGCTCATAACTTCACTTCCCGTACTCCGTTTCGGCTAATTTTTTTTTTAAATTGGGTGAAATTGTGAGAGGAACTCAGATCTGTAATTTTTTTGAGCAAATTCAGCCTCCAACTGCTACAGAAATAAAAACAATCGCGCTGTCGTCCACGGAAAAAACCTTGAAAAATTACAGATTTTAAAACTTCAATATCTTGACTTCTCGGACTCCATTTCAGACGATTTTTTTTTTCAACTTGGGTGTTTTTCTGAGATAAACTCAGATATACAACCTATTTCTACAAATTTTGTACAAAAATATACCAAAAATTCCTTGAATGTCGCGGCCCTCTTTTTTTTTTCTCCGAAAAAAAAATATTTGCCCACAATGTATGCCAAAGAAAGTGATCTGATACCACTTGTTAAGAACCTATACCATATCTGCAAATATACTTCAAAAATAACCAAGAATAAACCAAACCATTCAACATACATGAACACAATAATATAGAGAAAACCCTTGAGGTAGGGCAACATCGTACAATGGATCCTATTATGGAAAGGATCATCTCTTGTTCACTTGCCTCTTCGAGGGGGCATCCTCCTATTGAGCTACCGCTCCAAATACAATAATTCTCTTCATATCCCAATACATTTCTTGAACCCCTTTATATAGTGCTACCATCACTTAAGAACATTCTAGAGGAGGAATCTTCTAGAAGTAGAACCTTCTAAGAAGTCCTCTTACATTTATTATATCTAACTACCATAGTGGGCTTTATTTAATAATATAGTGGACTTAGTCCACCTTACATTGAATGACCTCCACTATTATCACTATGGGCCCTCTGCCCCCCCCCCACTACCTCTCTAGCTACCTTACATGGCCTACGTACAAAGCACTGGTTCTGGTAGGGAATTGACACAAAACTGGGCTGAACTATATACCACTACATTACATTGAAGGGTCATGTAATCCTATTCGGAAAAATAACCAATAACCTTGGCATGTAAGTAGAAATGACTCACGGGGTATTCACTCTATGAACCTCTAACATAACGCCTTCGTTCGTGGGATAATAAATAATACCCCTAATTTCACTAGAGATTGGTAAATATCTCCCAAAATCCTTTCGTTTAACCCCCTTCCCAATACATCTTTACAATAAAAGAAACCCATGTTTTCACTAGATACCTTTTTTTATACCCCCCATACCTATAAACCCCTTACGACCCCACATCCCCCCCCCAATACCTACAATATATTGACTTCATTTTTTATAATTTAAAAACAC
>JASDQU010680994.1:34100-47123 GCA_032191745.1 Picea mariana
GATAGGTGATAATACTATATATATATATATATATAATAACAAAATAATAATAACAATAAATAAAATAAAATAAAAACAATTTTATTGTGGGCAGTGGGTCCTTGCATGAGGCCCACGTGCGCCTCCCAAATCCATGCTCATTCCCAACCCTACATGCCTCTCTAATCAAACCCTAAACTATCCTCAACCCTAACGCTCCATCACTGCCGCCTATCTCACTATGCAAATGCGCCTTGAGCTTCTCCCTCTCAGCTACTGTGGCAAAGCTATGGTAATGGCCACAGGCTCCTCTCTTGTGGCTTGGCAAAGGCCTACGGGCTATGTGCTGGTTACGGTGACTTTATATATATATTTTTTTGGCTGTGTGTGGGGTTGCAGGTCGCGTGGAATCATTGCTGGTGCGTTGGACTGTGGTGTGACTTGGTAGAGCGCGCGGCTGAGTGGTTGGTCGTGGTAGCAACGCCCTCATGGGTTCTTTGCGTGACTTGGAACTCGGTGCGAGTGTTGGTGCGAGTGTCGTGAGCCAAGGCTGCCCACCTAGTCTCTTCGTCCATGTGGTCTGGTGCCTGGTGCTTTCCAGTAACTTTGCGTTTGCTGCCCCTTCTCCTGAGCACTCTCAGACTTTGGAGCATGCCTTGACCTCGACCGCGGAAGCCACCATCGCAACCTCGTCCAGCCATTCAATTCATCCATTGGTGGAACGGAGACAAATTTTGAAGCTTGGAAGCAGTAATGGTGGGTTTCTTTGTGGTTTGGTGCTTGGCCGCTAGGCTTAGCGTTTGGTATTGGGCATTGGACTTTATTTTTAGCTTAATTTGTATGTTCTGGTTGATGCTAACCTGCGTTGTGTTGATTGCAGGTGCTTGGCTTCCGTGTGGTTGCAGGTGCTGGTTTGTATGTTGTTGTTTAACTTGTATTGTTTGATGGCAGATGTTGGTCTTTGTTTAACTCGTATTGTTTGATGCGTTGAGCACATAGGTACCCCTCTTGGGTTTCTCCTTCATGTGATTTGGCACGCATGCGTGAGGGTCTAATTTGTATGTACTGTTTTAACTCGTATTGTTTGATGCGTTGTGCAGAACCGCTTCACGGGCTCTCCTCCTCGTGGCTTGCGCTGAGCTAATGCGTAAATATGGGCATGCGGCTATGCGCTTGGCGCGTAGTGCACTCTTCTGCCCTCGTGGGTTCCTTCCTTGGCTCGATGCTTAGTTGTTGGAAATTTGGTATGGTGTTGTCAATGTGAGCGACACCATTCCCGACTACCAAGAGGAGGGAATTCTCAAAGGCCATGGGACCGACGAACTGAATGGTAAAGTTATAGCTACGCTATGCAGTGTGGTTGAGGGGGTTAATAAGCTCGTTCTTGTTCGTACTCTAAGAGCCAGGCCGACATTTTTGTACTCCAATTCTGCTGGAGATTACAGTAAGTAATGGGCAGATTTGATGTATATGCTTATTGTATGTTAGTGGAGCTTGTGAATTATGTCTTTATATTTATTCTAAAACTTATACAGGGTCATCTTGTACAACAAGATGGATCTGTTTGGCAATCCATTATTTCTGAAACGGTGCCCTTGTTTTGTTAATAAGCATTAGATGTTGGATTTACGAATTCAAATAATTTGTGATGTATTCTGCTTCCAGTTTGGTTATGAAAAATGTTTTACTTCTAAGTGAAAAGTGTGATCATCTCTCAGATGATAGGCATACGCTAAAATTGTCTTTGGTCAGTCATGATAAGTCTTTTTAGTTGTGTACAAGCACTTAAAACTGTTGTTTTGTGGTTTCATTTGGAAGCAATTAGTGTAGCATTAAATTATTTCATTTGTGTAATTCTGAATTGTCTATTTTCATAGTTTTTTTTTTACAGGTTTGCAGGGGAACAGGTGTTGGTTCTAAAGAAAGAAAATTTAGTTGTAGGTAGGCCCTTAAGGCTCCAGTGCTTCAAACTGAAGCTCTAATACCATGTGTAAGATCCTAGCTAACAGAAGCTAAAACTTAATAAATAAATTTTTACTTAACATTGATATTTTGTTACTTCTTTTACGGTTCTACATTCAACAAGTTAACAAACTAACCATTCATGGTTCAACAAATTAAAATTGAGCACATGAAATACAAATCATATATATATATATATATATATATATATATATATAATACACAGCTTAGTAAAATAATGAACCCTTATAACTATAATGACATAAATACCTCTCAGTGATGCTATTTTCCCATCTCCGTTTGTCCTCGCTGCTCTGCCCAAACTCTGACCAAGCTTCTCTATCCAAACTCTGCCCAAAACCAAATCTTTCCTCCCTGCCAGCTAGGAACAGAGCCTTTCCGGATCCCTAGCTCTAGGATTCCGTGAGGATTCCTGGCCCCCGAGCCCAAAAATCCCAGCAACCGATGCTCCCCTGTAACAGCCCACCCAAACTCCAAACAAGAAAAATATAGTCCCTAATCTCAAAATAATGCTTCCTTCCACCAAAACTCAAAAGTCCCTCTGCCAAATGCCTCTGCTCCCTCATATCCTCCTTCCCATTCACCGCCTCCTCCCTTCATTCAATGCCGCCCACCTTATCCCTCCATTCAATGCCTTATCCCTCCATACGTTAAGTTTTCTATTAAATAAATTAAAAATTATTAAACTTTTAATTTGTTACCCAAACATTAAACGAGTTAATTAATTAATTAATTAATTAATCAATATATATTAAACAATAAATAAATAATATTATTAATAAATAATCATTATTTAACTAATATACATTAGGACAATTAATTATTTAATTAATTATATTTGATAAAGCTTAAGCAATTATTTAACTAGGGTTGTTACAAGCTACCTTACATGGCCTACGTACAAAGCACTAGTTCTGGTAGGGAATTGACACGGAACTGGGTTGAACTATATACCACTACATTACATTGAAGGGTCATGTAATCCTATTCGAAAAAATAACCAATAGCCTTGGCATGTAAGTAGCAATGACTCATGGTTTATTCACTTTGTGAACCTCTAACATAACGCCTTCATTCGTGGGATATTAAATAATACCCCTAATTTCACTAGAGATTGGTAAATATCTCCCAAAATCCTTTCGTTTAACCCCCTTCCCAATACATCTTTGCAATAAAATAAACCCATGTTTTCACTAGATACCTTTTTTTATACCCCCCATACATATAAACCCCTTACGACCACACATCCCCCCCCAATACCTACAATATATTGACTTCATTTTTTATAATTTAAAAACACCCTTTATGAATGAACGTGATAAGATATTGGTCAACAAGGTGATGCCCCTATGCAATGACTCCACATCCCAATAGGCACATCACTAGTACGATAGATCTGAATCGTTATCTCATAACCTATGGTGTTTCACTAGGACTTCATGATTATTCTCTAAGCACTCACATTGGCCATTTCCTTGTCTCATTCCAGCTACCACCCCCGACAATTTTTCAACCTATATATACCCACTCCCTCCCATGCATTCATTGGATAAATTATCCATGTCCCATTATGATTTATGCTGCCCATCCCCCATGGCCTCGATTTCTCTCCATTTGTTTTTATCTTTCCATGTTCTGCTCATTCATCTCCCCTCTCATGGCCTAATTTCACACATATTCAGAGACGTGTGACTCCCAACCCGACCACGTAGCCCTAGAACCTGTTATCACATGAAGTTGTCGTGGATCATATGTAGTTTTTGCAGGTCGGCCAAGTCCTTTGTTTGCACAGGGAAAAACCATGAGCGAAATGCAGCATGCAAAGCAGTCCATTTCGAGGTTCAAATACAAGCAAGGAAACAGGCTCGATTTTCAATGACGGAGATCCCATGTACAGTTCAAATCAGCGACTCTCGGGCAGTTGGAGTTTCAAAGTCGCGCAAGGATTAACGACTAGATAAAAGCCCCGAAGTGTTGAAGTCCCGAAGTGACGAGATATTTCCACATCAACCGGGAGAAAGTCACTTCAGGAGATATTCATGCCCGCGTTCAAAAGCTCCCGAAGCCTGAAGCACCGAAGTAACGAGAGGTTGCCATGTCAACTGAGAGAAAGTCACTTTGGGAGATTTCCATCCAAAAGTCCCAAAGTAAATCTAAGCCATTGATGGCTGAGCACACACGTCGACAAATCTAACGCTTCAGAAATACTACACTTCGGAGGAGTGTGCGAGCAAGTAGAAGAAAACTCCCCAAGTTTGAACCTCTGAAGCGAATCTCGATCATCCAAAACAAGAGGACACGTGGAGGCAAATCTCTCACTTTGGAGATAGGACGCTCCGAAGGATTGTAAGAGCTATGCATTGAAAAGGCCCAAAGCCTGAACTCCCGAGGTGAATCTCGGTCGTCCAAAACAAGAGGCCACATGCAGAGAGACCCAACACTTCGGAAATATGACACTTAGGAGGATCGCACGAGCAAGCAGAAGAAAGTTCATGAAGCCCAAACTCCTGAAGTAATTGTGGAATGTTGCTCTCAAATCCAAGAGCAGTGTGTGGGAACAAAAGCAGGGTGTTCCCAGATCGCGGATCGCAACAAGATCGACAACCACACTTCATTGCGGGGACATAAAGTGCTTGAGCGCTAAAATCTTAGAGCGGTCCCACAATCGAAACCAAGGTATAGATAAGGAGGTACATGGCAGTTGGTGGTGGATTGCAGGGGTCAGAGCAGTATGGATCCAAACCACCCTTGAAAACTTCCGCAATCACGTGCTTATATATTGCCCAATCTAAGAGTAGCGCGTGGCGGCAAGCTAGACATAAGGCCTCGTCCTGATCCCAAGGAGAAATCAGTTAATGGAAGAAGGACTGGTGGTTGAACAATCGACTACCCCCTTAAATGGAAGCATCGGGGGTCTGGCCGAGGAGATAGAAAACTGTCAGCCTGAAGTACCACAGAGGGAAGTTTCTCCTGCACGCCCATACTGACCAGGGTTTCCTTCTAACAGAAGGAACAAAAGAGACAAGAGAAGACACAGGAAATTGGAAAGGAGGTTCCCAAGCAACAAGACATGTCGACTGTTTTGATTATAAATTGTGACATACCTCAAAAATAAATATTTTTATTTTTATGTGCTGGAAATTTATTTTCGTTTTTGGCAAATTCGAATCTGGATTTTTTTTGCCATTTATGGCAATTTCGAATTTAATAATTGTATTTAATTATTGTGACTGTTGGGAAGAGATCTGTTTGGACCCAACTAACTATTTGACTATGAAATTTGTATCACAACAGAATAATTATATTAACTGCAGGAGGACAAATGGAACAACGATGTTAAAATCAGCTGACCATGACTCCATGAGTGGGGAACAAGTCGAAATTGCCTCTGGGTGGATGATTACAAGTGGAAAATTAGAGATTTGGCCACTGGCAACCCCTGAAAATCAGGGATTAAGAAAAGCTGTGAAAATCCCCAAAGGAGGGAAAAGACCTGGGCAAAAATGGATAAATAGCATATGCGAGGAGGCAGGATGCTGCCAAGTATGCTGGGAAAGGATTCCCGAGCTCTCTTGCTGTTATGAACACTGCAGATTAAGTGTGAGGCAAGAGGAGCCTGCTAAAACAGAATTGCCTTGCTGCTATGAGCACTGTTGAGTAAGTGTGAGGCAAGAGGATAACTGTTGGAATTGAAGGACATTGCTGAGGAGGAGTTTCCAAGTTCACCCTCGTGGATTCATGGTCGAGCTAGGGGGTGAATCGGGCAAGTAGATTTGGTTGCCCTATTCTATGGTTGGGAGGAACGTGGCTGTTCCCTTTGTCTTCCCGTGGATTGGATTCAGATATGTTGATCTATCCCTTTTTATTATGAATGGCTATATTTTCATCCGATGTCATGTATCCTATAAATCTGAACTAGAATAGTTTCCATTCTCTGTTGAATGATTTGATATCTAATGCATTGTATTTGATTAAAACAGAACTGTAACGATTTCCTTTTTTTTTGTTTCTGTTCGTTATAAGGAATTTATGTGAAGGAAATCCGTATATATATAGTTGTAATTCGTCTACTGGAATGTTCACATCTATCTGCCAAAGTATATTTACTAGTTGTGGAAGATGAAGTCCTTTTGTAGTTTTAATCTGTTTGTCGTTGCGAAGTTCGGAATAAACATCCAAACTCTGGAAAATTGTTCCGCCTGTGAGTAAAATGCTAGATGGATACACCTGTAATTTATATTCCTATAAGTAAGTAAGGAAAGGAGGAGTTTAATGTCAATAGGGCAGGTCCTCTCGGTAGTTAAACCCCAGGAAACCAAACTCAGGTCCCTCGGAACATCAAATTATAATTACCAAACTCTAATGGAATGATATTTTTATTCATATATTTACATAGTTGCACTGATCTAGTACTGTTGACGTTTAATGCATTGATTAAAAGAGGCTCTAAGTGAATATAATAGGAGTTACCTTTTACAGAAACTATTACCCTATTATAGATTATATGCGTATAAAACTCAGAAGTTTGACTTTCATAATTTTGATAGGTAAACGGATATTGAATCCTGCTACACCTACTGTCTCACATATTGAAAGTAAAAACATCAGTTATGAAAGTAATGTGAAAGTCACAACGGTAATAGAGTTTTCCTTTTCCTTGTGTTTTGTTTACCTTAAATTTTTTTCCAGAAAGATATTGAACTCTTCCAGTCCAACCTTCTCTCTCTTTCGCGTTTCGGAGGTTAGGGCATGTTGATGCTTGGGCATCGGAACTCGCAAAGTCCCTAACCCTGAAACCCCGAAGCACCAGTCCAACCTTCCCTTTTCGCATTTCGGAGGTTTGTGTATGCTGTTGTTTGGGCACTTGAACTCACGAAGTCCTGAATCCCGTAACCCCGATGTGTGGGTCCTGTCTTTCCTCTTTTTCAGAGCTATGAAGGTTATTGATTAGAAATTCTATTTCAATCGCTCAATAGAGGATTTATTACTTAGGGTTGGTTTTAAATATATGATCATTTGAAAGAGGAAGATTGGTGGAAGTACGGGATCCTATAAAAAAAATAGATGAGTCAATCAATAAATCTTTTCGCGATTTTGGATGTTCTGTTGTGTAAATGGTGGCGTTTGAAGTCACGGGATTCTGAACCCCAAAATCTCGAAGGGCGGGTCCCACCTTTCCCCTTTCTAATTTTTGCGATTCGGGAGTTCTGGGGTGTAGAGGTTAGGATTTTGAATTCACGAAACTCCGAACCCCAAAACCCCGAAATGCGGGTCCCACTCGTCCCTTTTCTCATTTCCCAAGTTGTTGTGAGTTGATGTTCGAGTATTGGAACTCGTGAAGTCCGAAACCCCGAAAGCTCGAAATGTGGGTCCCACCTGTTCCTTTTCACGTTTCGGAGGTTTGTATATGCTCTGGTTGGGCACTTTGAAACACGAAATCCCGAACCTCGAAACCCCGACGTGCTATCTTTTCGCGATTTGGGAGTTCTTGGGTGTTGTTGTTTTTGTTTTGGCTTTTGAATAAAAACGTGCGGTCCGGAATGGGATGGTCCTCTAGCGGGCCCCTCCTCCAACGTGGCAACTCCGAGATGGCAGAAATCTGAAGAATAAGATCAACGGCTCCTGTTGTTTCTCATCCAACGATTGTTACCCTCATAAGCTTGTGAATGATCAACCTTAACATCCGCGTAGAACTTTAAGATCCGACGGTTCACGGGATTTCGGTACTTTCCCAATGAATTTTCCACTGTTTCGTTCCTCTAAAGACATCTGATCGTTACCCTCCTGAGTTTTGATAGATCAGCCTTAACTTCTGCACAGATCTATGGGATCTAATGATCCATTGGATTTCGGTCCTTTTCCCGACTTTTTATCTCCGTTCTCTCTTCTAAAGATATCTAGCGAGGAGGATCTGGCATTTTTCCACTGGAGCTCGACCCCTGCGAGACGATTTCACTCTCTGCCTCGCTCTGAACACTTCAGGGTGATATCCTTTCCTCTCTCTGAACAACGGAGGCTCCTTCGAGCTAAGTTTGTTTTGCTCTCTTACTTTGAGTATGCTGGAAGGGTGCAGGGAATAAGGGAAGGGACAGAAACATGGAGGGGATTTTTTTTTTTACCCACAGAAGCTCTCTGTCTGAAGTAGATTAGGTGGGTGTAATAATATCCTCTTGGTCAGAATTGAATCGTTCCTGTTATTTTTCAATGTAAGCTTAAACGAAATTGATTCATGTCCAATTTTTTTTTTATATGGTGATTTTTGAGGTACATTACATATGGTATCAGAGCAAAAGTTACAACACTGGGTCTGAGCAGGGCCACATTAATTGCTTAGTATATATATTCTGATCTATGAGAAAACTAACAAATCTTGTGAATTGTAAACAGAAAGATTTTCTGTTTTGTGTTGAATAATGGCAGCTCAAGTAGGTGCAGAAATCAGGATGGAAGAGAATCCACAACAAGGACCTCCTGGAGATCCGAGACAGAACAGTGATGGAAGCTCACCCACGGAGGTGTTGGAAACAATGAGAAACCTTATAGTTGAACTACAGGTTTTCAAGGCCGACAATGAAAAATTAAAGAAGGCACAACAAGAACAACAAGAGATAAATGAAGTCCTGCTGCGTAGTATAGTAACCAAGAAAGCCCAAAAGATGATAACCCTAAGGAAGAGGTCAGCAAAAGGGCCTCCAAGAATTCTAGTACGAAAATAGAAAAAGGAGACAGTTCGTCTGAAGGGACACCTTCAGCTGAAGACAAAACCGTACCAAACAGAAAAAGAAAACAAACAGACCACCTTGAAGGAGAATTTAAAAAGATTAAACCGGCTACTTTTGATGGAGAATCCTGGACAGGAGAAGAAGCCGAAGCATGGTTGTTGGACATCAAAAAAATACTTCCAAATTTACAACTATTCCAGCAACATGAAGGTCAGAATGGCCATTTACAATCTGAAGGGGAAGGCCAGCATTTGGTGGCAAGACCTGAAATTGGCCAAGGTCCTAAAGGAGAAACAGTTGGAATGGTCCGACTCCAAGAAGTATTTTAAGAAACAATACCTTTCTGAAAGCTATTATGAAAGGAAGATGAAAGAATTTTACGAATCACGACTCAGACAAATGACGATGGATGACCTTATAAATAAATTTCTGGAACTACTAAGGTTTGTACCATACATCCAGGAGGATAAGGTAAAAATCTAGTGATTCTTAAGCTATTTACCACAGTCCTACAGGGACAGAATTGAGTTTGACAACCCCAAATCCTTGAGTGAGGCATTCAGGAAGGCACGAATGTGCTATGATCAGTATAAACATCAGGTAGAGTTTCCCAAGACCTGGAAGGATAAGAAGTAAGATGGAATAAACTAGTGGAAGAAAGGATACCAGCCAACTCCTTATTGAAATGCAGTAAAAAGTTTCCCAAGGAAGGATCTTCACTCCAATCACCCGAATACACAAGGTAGTGGTAAACCTTTGAACCTTGGAACGAAAAGGTTTGGGGACAACGTCCGCGAGCCATTAAAGTGTTGGGAGTGTGGAGAGCCTCATCTAAGGAGGAACTCTCCACATTTAATTGCAGCGAACATAACTGCTGTTCACAATTTGCAGGAAGCTTCGACAGTAGGTGACATGGGCAGAAGTCTGCATCGGATAAATGCAGCCAAAGATGGTCAACAAGCTGACCACCAATCCTTGGTGGTAGAGATTGAAGGTAAAATCCATGACACTCGAATTTCTGTTTTAATTGACCCTGGAGCTACGTTAAGTTATATTACTCCCGATGTAGTAGAGTTGAATAAACTTAAGAAACAAAAGCATGCAAAATCTTGGCTTGTACAACTAGCTACAGGGACTAAAAGAAAAGTAGTTAACTTTATTTCTGATCTTGAGTTCAGTTTAGATGGTCAAAATATAAGGACCAATTTGAACATCCTACCACTAGGGTCTTATGATATGATTATTGGGATGGAATGGTTGGAGCAACACAAACAGTACTAGATTGTTATACAAAGACACTTAACTATAAAGATAATTTTGGCATTGTTAGAACAGCCCAAGGCATACCAAAACCGGTGTCAGTCAGAGAAGTTTCAGCGATGCAATTCAAGAAATGTATTAGAAAGGGATGTCAAGTTTATGCCATCCAAGTAACGAATCTATTAGAAAAAGAAGATAATCCCAAGTTAGAAGACTTTGACGTCCTACGTGAATTCCGAGACATGTTTGTTGATGAGATACTAGAATTACAGGAATGAGATAAATAGATTTCTCCGTAGACTTACTACCCAAATCAGCGCCTATCTCAAAAGCACCCTACCGAATGAGTCTACCAGAACTGACAGAATTAAAAATACAATTACAGGAATTGTTGGATAAAGAGTATATCAGACCAAGTGTCTTGCCATGGGGAGCACCAGTCCTCTTTGTGAAAAAGAAAGACGATACTCTATGACTATGTATCGATTATAGACAACTGAACAAAGTAACCATTAAGAACAAATACCCCTTACCCAGGATAAATGATCTGTTTGATCAAGTTGGGGGGGGCAAGATCTTCTCAAAATTGGATTTATGATCCGGTTATCATCAAGTTAGGATAAAGGATCAGGACATAAGCAAAACAACTTTTCGAACAAGATATGGACACTACGAGTTTGTAGTCATACCTTTCGGACTCACTAATGCACCAACCACATTTATGTGCTTAATGAATAGCATTTTTAGCCAGTACTTAGACAAATTCATAATAATATTTATCGACGATATTTTGTTCTATTCTAAAACAAAGGAGGAACATGATGAACACTTACAAATAGTTCTGAAAACACTAAGGAAACAAAAACTTTATGCAAAATTCGACAAATGTGACTTTTATCAAAGAGAAATACAATATTTAGGACATGTCATTTCCGCGGAAGGTATTGTCATAGACTCGGAAAAGATAAAAGCCATTATGGAATGGTCAGTGCCTAAAGATGTGGCAGATATACGATCATTCATGGGGATCACTAGATATTATCGCAGATTTATAGAAGGGTTCTCCAAGATAGCCTACCCTATCACGTCACTACGAAAGAAAGGGACCAAGTTTAACTAGTCGCAAAAGTGTCAAGACATTTTTAACAAGCTAAAAGAATTATTGACATCGTCGCCCATCTTGAAGGTAGCAGACCCAGATAAAGACTTCACAGTATGCGTGGATCCAAGTAAAGAGGGACTAGGTGGTGTTCTAACTCAGGAAGGGCACGTAATATGCTATGAGTCTCAGAAATTAAGGGAACACGAGCGAAATTATGTCACTCATGACTTAGAATTGGCAGCAGTAATACATGCCTTAAAAATGTGGCGACACTATATCATGGGTAGAAAATTCTTACTATTGACAGATAATAGCGGAGTGAAATATATGTTTAACCAACTAGACCTTAACGCGAAACAAGCAAGGTGGCTAGCCTTCTTGAGCGAATTTGACTTCGAAGTCAGACATATCAAGGGTAAGGAAAATAAAGTAGCAGATGCTTTAAGCCGCAGAATCCATGGGTTATTTGAGATAAATATCAGCAGAACAGAAAGTGATATGGAACAAAGAATAAGAACAACAGGTGTTAATGACGAAAATCACACTAAGATGATGGCAGAATTGCAAAATAGTGTCACAAACTCAGATGAACCGAATATAAGTATCGACAAGGAGGGACTATTAAGATTTAAAAACAGACTTTACGTACCAGATTCAGCAGAGCTAAAATTAACTATTTTAGACGAAGTACATAAGAAACCCTACTCTGGCCATCCAGGTTACCAGAAAACAATAACACCTCTCAGAAAACTATTTTACTGGCCTAATATGAAGGGCGAAACAACAGAGTACTTGGCTAGGTGCCAAGATTGCCAGCAGGTTAAGGCTGAACACCAGCATCCAGCCGGCCTATTACAACCATTACCAGTACCAGAATGGAAATGGGAGACCATCTCACTGGACTTTATCACAGGTTTGCCAAAAACTCAGAAACATAATGATTCTATCATGGTTGTAATCGATAAACTCAGTAAGTCTGCACATTTTATTCCTGTAAAGTCTACTTTTAAAGCTATTAACATCGCTGATATATTCATGAAAGAAATTTTTAGACTGCATGGTATTCCTAAAATGGTGATTTCAGATAGAGATGTAAAATTCACATCCGCTTTTTGGAAGGAATTGTTTGCAGGGCTAAATACTAATTTGAATTTCAGCACGAGTTATCATCCACAAACAGATGGACAGACCGAAAGGACAAACTAAATCATAGAATATATGCTCCGCATGTATGTAAGAACAAAACCGAACAAGTGGGAAGACTACCTACACTTGGTGGAATTTGCATATAACAATGGGTACCAAACTTCGGCTAAGTTGAGCCCTTTCGAAATATTGTACGACAGAAGGTGTACAACTCCAATTAGCTGGGATAACCTGGCTGACAGACTCATGGTTGGACCAAAGATTCTCCAAGAAATGGAGAACATGGTAAAGAAAGTACAACAGAACTTGAAAGAAGCACAGGACAGACATAAGAGCTATGCGGATCGGAAAAGAAGACACTTGGAATTTCAAGTGGGAGACCATGTTTATTTGAAGGTCAAAGCCCGAAAAAGCTCGCTGAAGTTGGGAAACTGTGCCAAGCTGGCACCCAGGTTTTGTGGGCCCTTCAAGATACTAGCTTGAATTGGACCTGTAGCATATCAGCTTGCACTTCCAGCTAATCTAAGAATTCATAATGTATTTCATATTTCTTTGTTGAAAAAGTATATTCATGACCCTACTCATATGATTGATTGGAACTTGGTGCAGGTGGAACTCAAGGGAGAGTTCCAGGTGGAACCCTTGCGCATTCTGGACTGGAGAGAAATAACGCTTCGGAATAGAGCCGTCGCTCAGGTAAAAGTACAATGGAAGCACTTTAGTCTTGAGGAGGCCACTTGGGAATTGGAGGGAGATTTGCAGAAATCTCATCCAATCCTGTTCCAGGAAAGGAATGAACACTGAGGACAGTGTTTTACTGAAGGGGGAAAG
>JASDQU010680994.1:68918-79580 GCA_032191745.1 Picea mariana
CCCTGCAACCATTTGCTTCTTCTTCCTTAGGGGAAGCTTGTGAAAAATATCAATTTCAGCACAGGATGATTCATCGAGAAGAAAACTACAAAGATCTTGCATACTGTGGATCCTTTGCCTGTGTTTGTCGCATATACCTTCAATGTTTTGGCCTGAAGAACTGGGTCCAATTTCTAAGGATAGATGTACAATATTCGGTGTTTTTCTCATTTTTTTAAATGCATTTTCTATTAAAAAATATTTTCCTTCGACTCTTCGTTGTTGCCTCTTTTCTGGGTTTAATGCATGTTTTAATTGGCATGGTTCGGTGCTCTCGTACTTCTTCGATATTGTGTTTACCTAGCTTATCTTTTCTAAGATGGAACATGTAACGATTATATGCCAATGTACTGTGTGAATCCACCAGATTTTTATGCAAACAAAAAATGGATTACATAATTTCAAACCAACGTTCAATTATATTCATAATGCATATAAAACATAGCAATACCAATGTACAATGTTGCAGCACAATCGTTATTCTTGTTTCTAGACATGAAACTATTAAGTTTTAATGCTAACAACCCATAATGCAAGAAGTTTAATACTTGAATTAATATGTTGCACTCATGGAAGAGTGTATGAAGAACACAGTTACACTCACACATTCCAATAAAATCTAATCTTCAACAAAGCATTTGCTGACAAATAGTAGAAAATGAAGTTTAGTAGTTAAGTTAATATGTTACAGTCATGGAAGAATGTATCAAGAACATAGTTGCACGCACACGTTGCAATAAAATCTAATCTTCAACAACGCATTCGCTGACAATTAGTAGAACATCATGGTTTTGCAACAATGGGGCTTCTTTGAAATCAATTCGCGCTTGCGAAAACTGCCTTCTGCATTTCTATTTTCCCACTCTTTTATTCCGTTTAGTTTCTCTTCCTGGTTACTTAATCATTTTTCTCCAAAAAATTCCTTGCTCCGCAACTTCGCGGATTCACGCGTTTCCAACGACCACTTCCCCTTTCTTTAAATTGACCCTCTATTTGTTCCCTGTCCCACAACTGGCACCCAGAGTTTCGCGATATACAAATTGACAGACAAGCTTGCACATTGGAATGGTCAACATTGCTCAGCGCGTGGGCGGTCTTGAGGGTTCACAACTGCACTCGTGCTCTTTTATCGTGACATCGACCGAACGCTTCCCCATTCCATACCCAGAAACTTCTCCAATCGTGAATTCCCACTAGGTTGTCTCTACATTGGACTTGTGTTGTTCCATGGCCTGCAAACAGTACCGTCACTTTCGCGATATACAAATTTGCAATTGTTCTTAGATCATACTCTCTTCCATATTACGGTCCACCTATCATGCCCTCTTCCGTGGTGCACATTTTTGCACGGAAAACTTCCAAGAAATACAATTTAATTGTGGGGTCCTCGCATATTTAGTGGAACTATTGTCACCCGATTTTGAAGCCCGTCCGTTCGCTTTCCATACTTCACCATTTGTTCAAATTTCTTTGGCGGATCATCGGTTTGGCGGGTTGAAGAAATATTCAGTTCGTAGTCGTTGTTTCTTGTGCCTGCGCCCCTTTGCAATTAGCAGTTGGCAATTATATATAAGATCTTATTGCTACGCATGCAATTAGCAATTTCCCTATTCCATACTTAGCCACTTTGTCGTAATTCCGCAAATATACAAACCGTTCGTTGAACTGCCCGTCGTGATCTCTTCCATTTTACACATTTTGCAGTCAAAAATTCTAAAACATGAAATTTGACTATGCAACACTTAGTTGTTCTGACTATCCCCATAACCCTTTTTTGAATCTCGTCTGACCGCTTTTCAGAGCTTGCCATTCTTTCCTTTATCTTCGCCATCTCCGTCACCTTCGCACTTGTCTATAATAAAAGAAAATAAAAAGTTATATATATATATATACATATCTTGTTTCTAAATATGGAATTACTAGCATTTAATTCTAACAGGTCATCATGCAGAAACCGTATAGATTGTCATTGATGGGCGAAAGGCTCGAGGACATCTCGTATTGATGCGCATTAAACCAAAATTTGTGGGGGGATTATATTATCCCTTTCGAGTGTTCATTTCAAAATCATGAAATCCCATTCACACGGAGCGGCCTTCGCACGTTCACGAAACCTCCATTCCTTAATTGCTCTTCATCGTACCCACCACCTTCACATTTCTAAATATGCAACAAATAAACTTTATTGCTAACAGTTCATCATGCACCACTATTACAGATTGTCATTAATCAGTGAAAGGCTTGAGGAGCTTTCCCATTCATAAGCATTTAACCGATATTTACCGAAAAGTTACATTATCGGCTCTAATTGTTCATTTAAACCATCATTTGCAGCAAAGCAACCTTCTCATAAACCTATGGCATCAGCTCAACAACAATTCTGTAGAGATACAGTGAACATATTTGGGCACGAGGACCAGAACTTCCACTAGTCCAGGGCATTTTCTTATTACTCAACCTCTGTCGCAGAGAACCAAGTAATTTGGACCTCCAGGATTGCTCATGTAGGTTTTGTCCCTGACGTTTTTTACTGTAAGGAGCTGGTCGCTTGGTGCGCTGATAAATTTATTGCATAGAAAAGAATTATTCCACTGCAGGACCGCTCTTCTGTTTCTTTGTCACCTCAGGTCTTCCGCTAGATGCTAAAATTGCCGGAGCCAACATTGACATTCAGAGGAGAAGATTGCAAACAGTTCCTAGCAAAGCATGATAACGGATTGGACCTCTTGCCCCTTTTTCTGGAAAACCTAAATCTAGTTCGTGAAGATATTACAAGCATGCAGGTTAGTTAATTTAGAAATCCATTTTGTGAAATTGACTCGTTGTTTACAAGAATAATGGGACAGGAGTCCACAGCTACTGTTTCCCGCATGGCTCTTTATATTTTGTATTTCACAGTCAATGAACAAGCCATTTTTTATTGGGGCAGGTTAATTTCCCATGAAATCTCTCCCCAATTGTCAAGCTACAAAAGGGAAAATAAATTTTATATGTCATCCTATTTAGTTTTTGCAATAGCACATTCCTGTCAGTTTCCGCAATGGTCTCTGTCCAAGAATGTCAACAGCAAATTCCACCTAGTAACATTTTGGTACCAGGCCTTGTGGAAGCACAAGGCTTCCCACTGTTATTATGAGGTTTTTAATGGCTTCCTGTCTGTTTTCAAAGTTTTGTTGTTAGGAGAAGATGCTCCCCGCATATCTGAACATGCAACTAGTTTTATGGACAAGAAGGGGACACTCCAACATTTGGATAATTACACTTTCATAAGAATTTTTAGCTCCACGGAACAGCCTGCTCTCCTTCCAATGCACATTATGAATAGAATGTTTGTTGCAGAAGTAGCACATCAATACAGCTACTGGTTCCATCTGTTCCAAAGGAAGAAAAAAAATAGTTCATTCCTGTGCCTTGGAAAATAAGGGAGTTCGTGTTGAAAAACGTCAACAAAATTGACGATTTCACTGCACATTCTAGCATCTCCAACCTGAGATATGCTGAAGACATAAGAGGATTCGACCCCTATGATATTTTTAGACAACATTTACAAACACTTGGCCTCAACGATTGTTTTGTAAATAAACACCTGTCCAAAAACAGAGACAGTGGCGACAAAGGTCCTGCCTCTGATGTCGACGGGGTACAGACAGTGCAAAGCTACACTAAATTGTACACACAATAGGGGAAAGGCCCCAGTGACAAGAATGTTCAATCCACAAATACCACTCCAAAAAGTACTACATCTCGGAGCATCGCTCCAATGGCCCATCATAGCAACAAAGAAACCCAGAGTTCTTCAAACAGAGGAGGAGATAACAACCCTCCTCACTCTAAAATTGATAGTTCTCACAAGCTTCCAGTAGAGAAGAAGAGAAAAAAAAAATGTGGGGCAGGCGGAAGAGCCAGAAATTCAGAGTGAGAACATGGAACTTGACACTGATCGGGATACCATGATCTGCTTCCTTGATCAGCTCGGAGACCCCATCCACCATAGCCATCTAATGGACATATCCGTTACCGAAAATTTTGACGAAGATGAATCCTTCGTGTTCCAGAGCATTGTTTTTTATAGCCGGAACAAAAAATTGATAATTCAGAAAAAAAAAATGTTAAAAATAAGAAAAGCAAATCTCGTTCAAAGGTTGACATTGCCAACATGCGGCCATCCCAAATCTGTCAACTTCACACCGCGACCGGAGAAGCACTTCATGATTCCATTGGAGGCATCGAGACCAAGAATGCCAGACTGAAGGACCGAATCAAGGAATTGAAAGACACTTTCATTCCTATGCCATTGCTTGTCGATCCTTTGGCAATAACCATGCCTGGCACCCCTGCACCCAATGTAAAAGCATCCTCCACCCTGCTCGCATCTTGTAAAGGATATGTGGAAAACAATATAAAAAAAAGAGTGGAACTGGTTACCGAGGTGTGGAAAATATCACAAACCATCACTTCCCTTGCAACCAGGGCACATAGCTTGCTCGAGCTTTTGCAGGCCGAATTAAAAGATGAAGAAAATTTATTTTTAAAAACGGTCATCCCTTTTGGCAAGATTGTCAACAATATGACAGAAACAAAAAGAAGAGAAGAAGATCTTCCATCAAAAAACCGCATCAACCAATTGAATGCATGTTGGAAAGAAAAAGTAAAGAACCTGCATCTCATTGTTCAGTCATGTGAACAATCCATATCGAAGAAAGATATATTATTCACAAAGCTGTCAAATATAAACTTAGCTGGGAAAACCTACGACTTCCAAGACCTCCACTTAATCGCAAACTCCTTGCCCTTAACCAGGAAAGAGTTCGATAAACAGGTTGTTATGTTTAAGACCTTCTCTCTGCAAAAGTTTTACAGCATCCTTCAATTTGATCAAGCTCACGTCCACCACTGGCTAGTCAAATATGCAATACAGAATGAGGAAATTCATCAGGCTCTCTTTAATCTTTCTATCAACTTCCGGGAATTAGAAAATGATCTTTTCAACATAAAAATCCGGAATGAGATCAACGTCGCCCCGATGAGAGGCTACATTGAAGAATGGCTCAAAAGGCGATTGAAACAGATCGCCGAAAAAAGGCAATAGGCAATTGCCAGCATTCCAACAGTCGTGGAGGACATCCTTGAAACCGCAATCGTCGACCACATCAATGAAACGACAGCCGCAAGCAAATAGCCAAAGGGATTCATATGTACCCTCACTGTAAGTTTACTCATCGCATCCTTCTTTGTTTATCAACCCAATTATTCCAGTTTCTTAAATACAGATGTATAGGAAAACACTTATACCTTTCCATTTATTTTCTTTTGCAACTATTGCACTCTATCTCCTTTCCACAGTCATGTTTCTTGTACATATTTCTCTAATGGTCTGCGGGAGCCCCAATCCCAGTCTACATGACAAACGCATTGAAATTCCGTTTTATATGTAACAGACTTTATTTTTTTTGTATATTTCAAAATTTCCAGCAGTATGTAACAAACTTTTATTTTTTGACAGATTTTAAATAAAAATGCATTTAAATTTTTATATGTTACAGACTCTATTCTTATCTTTCACCACTCAGTATGACAAATGCATTTAATTTTTAATATGTTACAGACTTTTATTCTTATCCTTCACCAGTCTGTATGGAAAACACATTTACTCTTTTATATGTTACAAACTTTTCTTTTTTATATATATTTCAAAATAAATGGTGCTCAACAATGCAACCGGCATTTACTTATACCCCATGTTCACAAATGCATTTAAATTTTTTATATTTCTTATCTCCTATTAATTTCATGTCATCATATATTTTTATCTTTCACCAGTCCATATGGAAAATGCATTTAAATTTCCAAATTTATTCTGGCACTGTAAACATTTTTTTTACTTTGTTATATACTTTCAAAAAAAATGGGTTTGCTATATACTTTCAAAAAATAGATGGTTCTTTGTCTGCCAACCCTCATTTACTTTTGCCCCATCTTCCGTGATATACATGTTGCACACAACATTTCCATGATATACATTTTGCACCGAACACTTCGTTTCATTTACAATTCCACCCCATTTTCCACAATTTGCTTTCTAACCTCGTTGGCAGGGACTGCGCTGCCACGCAGCCTTGTTAATAGCCGCACTCTTTTTATGAGGGGAATAAAATTACAACTTTTTGAAACCATGACCTTAACCATCAATGTTATTATAATCAAAATCTTAAAATCAACCATCAAATCAAAAAGTAGTGTTCCAGTTATAATTACCCCTCTTTTTTTATGGTTAAAGTTGCAACTTTTTTGAAACTATGACCTTGACAATTGGTATCCTTATAACATTTTTTTTAAATTGACCCTTAAATGTGAAAGAAACCTTAACAACAATAATTTTTTTAAACTTAAAATTGCAACATATTTAAAACCATAACAAACAAAATCATAAAAACCTAAAATAATAACAAAATAAATAAATAATAAAATGTAAAATAAAATAAAATAATCCAAATCAATATTTAAAATATAATACTAAATTGTAAATTTTATATATATATATATATATATAATTTCGACGACCAAAATTGGTCCATGTACTATAAAAAGGTTTAAATGGAGATATAAATATTAAATGGGTGAGGATGCTAGGAGCAAACAATTACAATGTTTTTTTATGACAAAAATAGCTTTATATTTGTAATTAGGATTGGTTTATTATCATTTTCACAAAAATATTAGTGGTAATGACATGTTTGGAAAAGCTAATAGAATGAAATATATGTAAATTTAGTAAATGTGAAAACCAGGTTTGTTCAAGACTTTATTTATGTATCATGTTTAGTGGCACTACTAAAATTCACAAATGTAAAATGTAAATAAACAAAAATATTATTTTATCGAAGGATTATTACTGAAATTGATAAATGTAAAATGTGAACAAACAAAAATATTATTTTATTAAAGGATTATTACTTGAAATTGATAAATATATGTAAATGTGAATGAACAAAAATATTATTTCATTAAAGGATTATTTTTTTTATTTTTTTTTAAAGAAAGTGCAAAAGCAAATAGAATACAAAGCAAAGTGTTTGAATTGATATTTAAAGTGTTTGAATTAATATTTGATTTGAATGTATGGTTAACATAAGACTAAACATACAAGAATGTATTTTGTTTTCTTACAAATATAAGTGTCATATTATTTCTATGACTGTACTTTCCAAATACTTCCTATACAAAGTAGTATCCATTGTTTTTTATTGTGCTTATTGTTGCTTTATAAAATGACTTATTGTGAAGAATTATGATAATGAGAATTATTATTAGAAAGAATAATGAAATAGGAAGGATAAAGGATACACATATAATATGTTTTGGGTTTGATTATTTAGACATTTTTCTTAGGGCATAGTCCAAATATGAACCAGTGTATCATTTCTAGTTTTGGAATCATATATATGAGTTGTCTAAACCATTTTTCAATCTTAAGTTATGGTGAATGATATTTAATCCTTTTCAATGTTTCATATTTCATAGTGATTCATTGAGTAAATGTTGAGGGTTTGTTATTGGGATATTTGAATGTTTCCTTAAACTTATCTACTACCTCAAATCACTTATAAAATTTCTTTGTACATTTGCTTTCCGATACTAAGGTAACGTTTTGTGCCTTTGAGGTTCCTTTAAGTGCTAGCCATTTTCTTAATTGATCTTCTTTTTAAGTTAACTACCACAATGAATCCAATATGAATATATGGTCATATGCATTTGTTGTACCATTAAGAATTGGTAGTTTTGAAAAAATTGTGGGGTGTTTATACTGTATTTTCATTTCGCTTATATTTTTCATTGGAGCTATATTTGTCCTTTATCCAATTATGTATTTTTATTTCTCTATTATGCCTCTTTGTCCAATGTCTAAGGGGATCCTTCAATGACTAATCATAAGACTTTGATCACACATCCTTTAATGATTCATATTCAACTTTAATTTATGATTCTTCTTCATGTTAAAATTTAGATTCTTCGAGAGGATGTTTATTTTATGTGTCTTTTTCCTCTACCATGTCATGTGGGTGCCGTAGTTTCCATTATTTTTGATTCTCAGCTAGAGTTTTTGTTAGGGTTTCCATTGGTATCCTCTTAGTTATGAGAATTCTTCTTTGGAGGCATGTTGTATTGATCATATTTACCCATTCTCTTGCAAATCAAATAATTATAACTTTTTTTTTATCTCGTATTATAGTTGAGTTTTAATCTTATTCTCAAGAGATCTATCTCCTTCTTGCACTCAAATTATCTAACCTACAACAACAACATATATTGTGTATGGTAACAAATTTACACATTTGAATGACCTTGCCCCCAAAACCATATAAAAGTTCACAAGTTAGTGTTGGGCCATTTCATGCTTATGTGCATCCTTCTTAACGCTAGGGAGTTTAGACCTAGGGTTCATCCAGAGTTTATCAACAAAAACCCCAAAGCATCAACATATCAATCTTCGGCCAAGGCCGAAGAAGGTCTCACCCGAGACATAATGAAGATCATAGAGACCATCTGGTCTTGTGTCAAGGATGAAGGACTAAACACACACAAATCCATCTAGGTTAATATTCATACATTCCCTACTTGACAACTTACTATTATCATTATGCAAAAACAATACACATGCATATCCCAATAACACATGAGTGACACATGATAGATCAAAATTGTTGCATCTTTATTATTCTTTCCATTCCATTAAACACGAGCATGCATTGAGAAAATCATACATGACAACAATAGAGTCATGTGTTCCTCAGATAATTCCCAGGCTTACAATATATCACTCCATGCGCAGCCTTTCAGACTTTAGACATATAAAAGACTCATACTTACAACCAGAAGCATTACAAAATTACAACACTACAAAGTCTCATAGCAAGCTCTAATATAATGGACAACAACAACAACTTAGTGAATGCATTGAATGAGTGTGTAACTCCATTTCTATGGTCATTGCTTCCTTTTATATCTTTCTATGCTCAAGAGCTATGTCTATGTCAGTTCTACTCCACTTGCCCTACTTACTAATAGTATCGCACACTTCTGCCACCTACTTGCACTCCACGTATCCTTTCCGGAATCGGGGCAATATCGACTGCCTCGCCAGCTCATCCTTTGTCTGCTCCATGTTCCCTTGTGCGTCTGGATATAATCTTTTGAGGAGATTTCTTGACGATTCCTTTCTTGATTCTGGTGTGCGTCTTCTGGCTTTCTGGTGTGCTTCTCAAAACTCAGACCGATGTGCATTTGGTAGACTTTGGACTTAGCACACAATATCAAAACTCGATTCGGTGTGTGCTTCTTATCAATCCCCATGCATTAGTTTGGGCACATGCAAAATAGGAATGGGCGCACACAATTTCGTTTGTGTGTGCGCATGAGATAAACCCAAAACTTTGGGTGCCAACAAGACCCCGCCATTATTACTTGGCTCATCCTCGAGCCAACTTCCTCATGGAATGGCTTCTAGAATTTTAGTAAGAGCAAATCATCATCGACGACGGACCAAAGTATCAAACCAAGCCATGGTTGTGGTCAGGCTTGAGTAAGAGAAAATCATTTGGCCAGGTTGTAGCTGCAACTCAACATAGATGTTGGAAGGAAACGAGCAGGCCCCTAGGTGAGTGATGGATTTGGGATTCCCTTGGCGATAAGCTCGATCCTTTCCTTTCGAGGGTGTCTATGGTGGTGAATGAGGGATCTGTTTAAAGCACATAATCCAGAGATCGACCCTCGATATGAACTGAAGTTCATCAAGAGAGAGAATCATCCTCTGCTTGTATTTTTGTTCTGATAGGGCAAGGAAGAAGACATGGATGTTCAAGCTTGGTGGAACTGATATCCTGGAGTCCTGGGCTATCCCCTTCGACAAATAGGATTATCCATGACAACATATGAGAGTAGGGATTCTGACAAATAAAAGAGTATGGATGGTGGAAAATAACATAGTAGGACCTTTGCTTAGCAGCTGATGACAAAGTGTCAATCTATGTGAAAGTTGACATGTGGGTTATTTTATCCTTGAGAATCACCCTCATACTGCTAGAGGATAAGCCCAGTACCCATCAAAATGTAAAATGGTTTGAGTATGTGGATCGACAAGACTTTAAAGAAATGGAAAGACAAAAGATATCACTCTAGATCAGTGATGGACCATTGGGCTATGGAGTCATAAATAGTCTGCTCAATGAAGGCATTTAAGCTCCTTATCAAACAAAATATTTGTATAATGATGAAGAGAAGAATAAGAGAAAAACATAAAGACGAATATTCGCTAAGCAAAGATCCTCTCTACGAAGAAAATTTAGATGTGTCTGAACAATAAACAATGATAAATAGGCAATCTTACAACAGATCATCTACCGCATCAGGAATCTATCAATCAAAGGCAAATTTTAATCCTTAAAATCAACAATTACATTCAGACAAGATGAAGAATAGAATAAAGAACATAGAAATCAAATCTGATGAAACAACTCATATGAGTCTTCAATAACAATACAGTTTATAGCTACAGGCCCCTCCGACTTACAAACTGAAATATACAGTCATAAACATTTCTCAAAACTTCCTCCAGTCTTGGGCCGA
>JASDQU010680995.1:0-11357 GCA_032191745.1 Picea mariana
CTTACTATGTTGACCTCGCTTTTTACCATAAGTTCCCCTCTTTCCCTTATTATGTTTCCCCCTATTCCTTAGTTTCTTAATTTTTATCATTCCCTTCTTTCCCTTTTTATTAGAGCCACAATGGCAGTTGCACCATTCAATCTTTTCCTTTTTATTATTAATTTAATATCTTTTTATACTTTCACAAGTTAAGAATTAATTTCTTCTTTGCAATTTTTATATCCACTAGTTTTAATTAAATTCCTACTCTCTTCATTTTACTCCAATAATTTTATGAAGACTAAGACTATTACTGAAGTGGGTTTTAGTTTAAATTTTTATTTTAATTTTTATAGGGTCTCTTTCTTAAGGTTAGAAAAAATTTTACACTAGAGAAGTTTTAGACTTAGGACTTAGATTCTGAACTGGGCGACATTTAATTACGGAGGTTGTTTAAGAATTTCTTAGGGCGTTAAAGTATTAGGGACATCTAGGTTTTTTCCTTCATCATCATCAACGCGACGTTCCCTTCAGGACACACCACGTGATCCAAGGGTGCCACTCGCCTTGTTTGTTTTTGTTGTGTGACGTGCCCTTCAGGATGCACCACATGCTCCAAGGGTGACACTTGCCTCTTGTGTTTTTTTGTGTGACGTGCCCTTCAGGATGCACCACGTGCTCCAAGGGTGCCACTCGCCAACTTGACTGATTGGTAGATATCAATAACCCCTGGAGTCAACACTCCACCAGGTGAACTTGTGGGAGACTAAGGGTTTCTAAGGAATAAGGCCCCAGCCTTATTGCACGTCCCTTAGAATCATCGTGAGCGACTGTCGCAGTTTTCCCTCATGGCATCGTGGATCCTCTCGAACTAGGTAATCGTTAACCTACAGTTCGAGCCATGGTGGGAGTGCTAGTAGGCTATGGCAGGTCTGTTGTCCACATCTCTCCCTCAACCTCTCTGGAAATTGTGTGTGTGTGGCCCCTTTACTCCATATGTGAGTCTGATCGGCAAGCTATCGTCAACCTGCATCATCAACAATCATATTAGAACATGTCCACATCATATCATCAAATCAAATATACTAAAATCACAGTAAACCATCAACCCCAAAGCACACTCCCTGACTCGATCCGAAGTCCAAGGGGCCGCGTCGATGCCTCTGCATCCTCAAGGTCAAAAACCCTGCACACTCAGTAAAATTGAGTCAATAGCACATGTCCATGTCAAAGCAGAAAAACATCAGGTCATCTATCATATCGCATCATAATCAAGGATAAATGTTTTCTTATCATAAAAGTCCAGATCACTTGCGAGCAAGTGTCCTCAAAGAATAAGTTTTCTCAGTGTGCCAGAGTGAGATGTTACAGAATCCTCATACAAATAAATATTATTTTATTGTGCTGAGGTGCATTTTACACCCCAATATTATGTGGATGTGTGATTTCCTGAAAAGATTGAGTAAATTAAAATTGTATATTTCTTATCTAACGTGTTTTAGAATGCAAAAGGAAGGGTTTGCACATAGAGAAATTTGATCCCTCTCAACACTTCTTATAAACGGAGTTAAAATGGGTCTATGCATGGGTTTATGCTAGTTGTTCTCCAATGTAGCTTTATTCAAAGCCTCCTGACAACCACATAGATAGATAACAATTCAGGAAAGATAAAGAAAGTATGTTTCTAGTTCAAATCTGATAAAAATAAACAATAATGAGAACAACAATTGACAAGACCAAAGAAGTAAAAGGAATATTAGAAACTATCAAAGTAGAAAGACATAATTCATTAGATGAAGAAATATCACTTATGATATGATAGAAGAAGCACAAAAGGTTCCCCTTTCCACTAGAAAATGTCATTTTCATTGCCATCATTTTCATACCAAAATCTCCCCTTTCCACTAGAAGAAGCGGAGAAGGTAAAATCTCAACCAATACTATTGTCTTGTATAGGTACAAAGTATTTTGTTAAAGTTTGGTTCTTCCCTAAAGAGCATGTCTCTTATCAATTAGAATGTTTCATATATTTTGGGTTTTATTTTAACTTACTAAGAAAGAATTCAACTCCTAAATATTATTGGCAACAAACCACATAGGGAAGAAAAGATATAGATGGACCATCTATTGAAATATTTGGATAAACAAAGTAATTTCCACTCCAAATACAAAACCAAACATTTATTATGTCATTCCATAGGCTAGACAATATTAGGGATGATTGTATCTTAGGATCTCACTTTCTGACTCTCTTGCCACCCTAGATCCTAAACAAAACACTATAAAATTATATATAAGTAGTCATGATGTAAACACTCTAGTATCTATGAAGACATATGTAAAACTAGAGGTTCTACACCTAGGAAGTTTGTACATCCTAAATTATTCATACTAGAACTTAACAAAATGGAAAGAAGTGCATGTTATGCACTAATTTATCAAAATATCCTAGATCATGTTAAAGAGAGATTAATAAAACATTGCACATGATATTCTCCAAATGCATTTTGGCATAGAGAAAAATATTTTGTGTCTTTCCCTTATAACCCATTGGTCAGTGTCTCTCCCCCAAAAGCCTCTACTTCTCTCGTGAGGCCTTACGAAATAACGACTCGCTTTGATGAAATTCAGGATTTTCTCAATAGAGGATTTATAGAACCATCGAAGAGTTCTTGCACTTGTAGTTGATTCTATGTTAATAAACATTCAGAACAAAAGAGAGGAAAAATGAGCCTAGTAGTCAAATACATGTCCCTCAACAAAGTTCTTGAGCCCATTAGATATCCTCTACCACATAAAGCTTCCCTTTTTATAGAGGATTAAAGGAAAAATAGTCTTTAGCAAATTCGATATGAACTCGGGATTCTATTAGATTGGGATAGTACCTAAAGATCGTTACAAGACTTCATTTGTGGTTCCCTCTGAGAATTATCAATGGAAAGTTATGTCTTTTACAAAATAATTTTGGATAATTTCAGAAGAGGATGGAAGAATTACTCAAGGAATATTCATGGCTTATCATATATATTGATGATATTCTGGTTTGATCAAAGAATATCCAAGAACACCTGAAACATCTACAAAAGTTTTATGAGATTTTTTTCAGCAGGGATTAGTCTTGTCTTCTTAAAAAATGGAAGTAAGAAACAATGAAATAGAATTCCTTGGTTTTAACATCAGAAAAGGCCAAATTCTGTTGCAGGAACATATTCTCAAAATATTTGATAAGTTCCCAAATGTAATTACAGATAAAACTAAATTGCAAAGATTCTTGGGAATTTTGAATTATTAAAAACCTTTTTATAAAGGGAAAGATTAAGATTTTTTTGTTTTACAACATAGGTTAAAAATTTCACCACCTCCTTGGTCAGTCAAGATGCCAAAAGAAGAAAAAATAATAAAACAAAAGGTAGAGACTCTTACATCCTTGACTCTTCCCACTAAGAAACGAAAACATATAATTGACACATATGCATCTAGCATAGCATGGGGAGGTGTCCTAATTGAAGAAATTGATGGCAAAGAAGAAGTGTATGGATATGTTTCTAGTTATTTTAGAGGGGTTGAATTGAATTATCCTTCTAGCCATAAAGAATTGCTTGTAGGAAAAAAAGTAATTCAAAATTTTTGTTTATATATAAAACCTACTAGATTCATAATTAGGACAAATTTGAAGGTGCTTCTAAGAATGTTGAAATCTAGAAAAGTCTTGATTGATAGTCATATAAGGATTCAAAAGTGGGTTATCTTGTTAGAATTTGTTTATTTTGATGTTGAATTTAAACCTGGTTATTCAAATTGCCTTGTCGATATGCTAACCAAAGAAGTAATGGAACAACCAACTTCGTAAATGATGCATGCAGGTATATTCTCTAAATGAGATACCCCAATGACTCCTTAGTAGATTGCAGAAGAATCCAAGAAAGAAGCACAAAAATATACCGAAGAAAGAAATAAAAAAAGAATTAGAATTCTCTTAGCAGTGGGATCCTAAGAAAGACACGAATGTTTCATCTTTTGAACAGACAAGTTGTAGATATGCATATGGAAAAAAAATTAATTGAATAAACTAAGAGTTCATAATTAAGGCTTATGATCTTAGAAAAATGGAAGAGAATCTCATTCTTTAGCCTTACCCATGTTGGAAATAGTAATTACAAGTCGGTGAGATCTTTACGTCTCCGTTGATTTGTCTTTCAGTCAATATGTTAGTAGTCGAATTGTCAGTCAGTCAATCTGACAGCTTGGAAGTGCAAAGTCGCACGTTTACTCAAACTCAGTTGACAAGAAGGAGAGTTAAAAATGGAGCCTATCTTTATCTTTATCGAGTTTATCTAAGTAGTTGAAGAGTCAGTAGAATTAATGGTAGTCTGTAATGTTGAGTCAGTCTTATCTTCTGTAAGAACTCCCAGTCGGAGTCCATATAAGACCTAGTCTTTAGTTATTAGATGATGATGCATAGTAAATGCATAGAGGTTGCATAACAGATGAAAAGAAGAGGCAGAGAGGTAGAGAGGAACAAAAACAGATGAAGAGTTGAAGAAGTATGAGCACAAGCTCTGTGTTTGTAAATTCAATAGAAGAAGTCATTGTTGCCAAATCTCATCTTAATATTGTATTTTGTAACTATGCGCACACTGCGCCAAAGTTTATTAATATCAAGAAATTCATATTTCTGAGTTAATGTGCTAAGCATAGAATTTTTTTATTCACATTTATAAATTGTTCTTGAAAGGGTTTTATATCACATCGCGCAACATTTCGTGTAGTATGTGAAGTGCGTGAAAAGTCTTGAGAGTTCAAAGATGAAGCTTGTGGCATGAAGTATTTTCTCACTATGTTGCACACAGCTTCCTTGCGCGTTGTAGATCGAAGATTTGGTCATTGCGAAGTGGATCCAAGATCTTGTATTAGAGAAGGTTGATCAAAAGTGAGTTGATCAAGAGAAGGTTCTATCAGAACAAGTGCAAGAGAAGAAAGGTTGTTGGAAAGTGAAATATGGCCTCTACCTCAAATCTGCAACCTCCCACTTTTACACGAAAGAATTATGATACATGGTCCTTGACTATGAAGGCGTTGTTCTAAGGTCAACACATATGGGAGATAGTCGAGAATGGGTATGTGGAAGCAATACATCAGGAAACTTACTATTCCCTTAGACAAGTTGAGAACGATTTCTTGAAATATCAAACAAAGAAGGATGGAAAGGCATTGTTTTACATACATCAAGCCATGCATGAGAGCATTCTTCCAATATTTGCATCAAAAAAGAAAGCCAAGGAAGCATGGGATAGATTAAAAACATCTTATCAAGTTATGAACAAAGTAAAGACTTCAAAACTACAGATTCTTAGAAGATATTTTGAAACTCTGTCAATGAAAGATTTAGATTCAGTAGATTCCTTTTATACACATGTCATTGGCCTAATAAATCAGATTAAGTCTTATGGTGAAACCATAGAAGACATAAAAGTTTTTAAGAAGTTACTTAGGATTCTTCCTCCTAAATTTGATACCCTTGTTGTGACTCTAGAAGAAATCAAAGACTTGAGTCAGTTCGGTCTAGATGAACTACAAGCTTCCCTCATTAATGATGACCATAGATTGAATAGGTAAAGTATGACATTAGAGAATGCATTTTCCACCCAGTCATCTATAAGTCATGGAAGAGGAAGGGGGAGAGTTAACTTGAGAGGCAGAGGAAGAAGTTCTGTCAGAGGTGGATGCAGTAGCAGTCATGGAAATACTGGTGGAAGAAGTCAAAACCCAAGTACCAGTCAGTCAAGTGGTCAAAGAACTGACAAATCAAAGATTCAGTGCCATTAATGTAAAAAGTATAGACATTATGCATATGAGTGCAAAAAGAGACAGTATAATCAGAACAAGCAAAGTCAAGATTAGTCAAACAACACAAATAACCAAACTCACTATATGTTTATGGCGCACGTTGAAGTAATGCCTATAGTATCCCCAATTGAATGCAATTTTTCTCAAGCAAGTCCATGTCACATATCGTATTTAGATTCAGGCTGCAGTAACCACGTTACAGGAAACATATAATTGTTTTCTAGTTTGGATCAGTCAGTCCAAACCAAGGTTACACTTGGAATAGATATCCAAGTCAATGTCTTAGGAAAAGACAGTATAAAAATTTTAAATAAGCAAGGAGAACAAAGAGTAGTGTTTGATGTATATTATGTTTCTGGTCTGAAGAATAATCTGATGAGCACAGGACAATTGTTACAAAAAGGATACAAAATCTACATGGAATATAATCACTGTGTGATTATGGATAAATGCCCAAGCAATAAAGTTATTGCAAAAATCTAGATGATGAGTAACATAATGTTCCCATTGACATTCAAGCCAACTAAGAAGAAGAATACGACGCTAGTTGTTGATAAAGCAAAAGATGTGCAGTCAGACATTGCATTTACAACAAAAAGTGTGTGCAGTATCAAGAAAGGAGAAAATGGTTTAGAGATGAAGGGAACATTTCAATCTGAAATATAGGATGATTCCTGGCTATGGAGTTTCAGATTTGGAAATTTGAACTTTGGAGGTCTAAAGCTGCTACACACAAAGGATAGTAAAAGGTTTGCCATTGATTAAAAAACCCAAAAGAATATGTGAAGGTTGCATATTTGGCAAGCAACATAAAGAATCATTTCCAATTAGCAAGTCTTACAGAGAAAATGATCCACTGGAAATTGTACATTCATATATTTGTGGACCAATGCAAACTCCGTCTATAGGAAGAAGTACATACTTTCTAACATTCATTAATGATTTCTCAAGAAAGACATGGATTTATTTTTTAAATCATAAATCTGATGCATTGGGTTGTTTTCAGTAGTTTAAATAACTTTTGGAGACGTGGAGTGGCTATTACATCAAGTGTCTATGAAATGACAGAGAAGGAGAATACATTTCAAGAGAATTTCATAACTTTTGTAAATTTTATGGAATCTACAAGCAATTTACTGTGCGATATACACCACAACAGAATGGTGTCGCAGAGAGAAAGAACAAAACCATCATGGAAATGGCGTGTAGTATGTTGGCAGCCAAACATTTGTCAAATGAGTATCGAGCTAAGGAAGTAGCAATTGCAGTATACATCTTGAACAGATGTCCGATAAAGAGTGTAATGAATAAAGTTCCTTAAGAAGCCTAGATAGGATTAAAGAACAATGTGGCACACTTAAATTTGGGTTGTGCCACATACGTACATGTTACAGATGAGATGGGAAAGAATTTGGACAACAAAGGACAAAAATGTATATTTTTTGGGTATTCTGAAGAAACAAAAGGATATAAGTTGTATGACCCTGTTTCAAGAAAAGTCATAATCATCCGTGATGTTCAGTTCATGGAGAATGAAGCATGGGATGGAAGCATAGGAAAGAAAGTCAAAATTATTGATGCAATGGACCATAATGAAACAGAAGATGAAATGGTTTAAACACCATGCATAGGTCAGTGCGCAGTCCCTTCTACATCTGGCATTGTGACACAAATCATAGCGCATAACAATCCAGTAAAAAAAACAGGTGTGCAGTCTACACCTAGAGCTTAACAAACACCAACAAGCAGTCCAAGTAATTCTACATCTCTAAATCCAACTTTAGCAAATCTATTACCAATAAAGACAATAAGTCTTCATGACATCTATAATGAAGACACAACATATTCATTTTTAGTTTTTTCTTTGTTTTCAAAAATAGATGATCCAATAACATTTGAAGAAGTTGTCAAAGATGATGTATGGGAAGAAGCCATGGATGAAGAAATCAGATGCATAGAGAACAATCAGACGTGGAAATTGGTATATGTACCTGAAGATAAGGATGTTATAAATGTCAAGTGGATTTATAAAACCAAGCAAGATGCAGAAGGAAATGTGCAGAAGCACAAGACAAGGTTAGTGTTAGCATATAATGGATGTGCTTGTTTTATCATCGACAATATCACTATTGTCACCCAACCATAGGCCGAAGCCACCCTCTGAGCACCTTAACCTTGATAGAGAATCCCTCTGGAAGTAATCCCTAGTCTAGATATCCAAACAAAGGGTAGCGCACCTTTCCCCAAGGATATCACATCAAACAAGAGCTGATCAGATAGTCCAAACCCTAACCAAGAGATAATCCAATACAAAGTGTAATCTTCTAGCTGCAACAGCTACAACAGAAGCTCTCCTCCAAACCTGTGCACAAACTGGGCAACTTCAGTGTGCACAAGTGTTTCTCTGTAGTTCTGAGAATGCCTACCAGAATGAAGACCGGCCTCTTGTATTTATACTAATTCTGGCTAACTGTCTGGGCCAACTTCTCATTCTAGGTATCTTTATGTTCAATATATATTATTTCTTTTGGCTGACTTCTTCTCTTGGAGTCTAATAACATAATACAATTTATCCTCTTGAGCCGACATGTCTTCTAGGGTTATTAGCCAACTCATTAGGGTTTCTTCTTGCTTCCCGGAATATTCTATTCTCTCCAGGTTTACACATGGAGGTAAATACCTCCCATAATATCAACAGTCCCTCCTAGCTAGGGAGGCATTATAGGTAATGGTCTTGAGCACAAACATACCATTCACTAGGTCGCATCAACATAGTTGTATAGACTATATCATGACTAGATCATGAGCACCATCATCACCATCAGTATCATCAGTTGTGTCATCTCTTGAAAGCATACTCCATCTAAGTAATTAGACATGATGTTGGATAAGTCACTCACACCATAGAGTAACACAAGATTCAATCTTCTAATCTGGACATATGTCCTAGAAGAATAAATGTCCTGAACTGTTTTCCGTCTGGGAAATCTCTGTCCATTGATCGTCCATCTAGCTGATAATCATTTTCAACACTATTGATAGTATTCAAGGCAATCAAAACAATATCATTCAATCGAACACAATTGTGTCCATCCATAATAGTACACAACTACAATCCAATGGTGCACTACCACACCAAGTAGCACATAGGTACTTGATCATTGATGTATAGTCACAAACAGTGGAACACATCCACCACAGTAGTATACATATACTATCTAGAGACATATAGTCTTCATAACAATCATCTGATATCAACGTGCACAGAAAAAATGTTATGATATAAATTGAATCATCTGGGCCATTTTCAACTCACATCTGTGAGATCTAGAAGAGCATCTACCCTTAGAAGGTAAAACATCAATGATGAGCTATCCAGACTATTATTCTCAAGCAAGGAAGAATAATTGTCCCGATTTATGAGCCTGGACCATTCCTCTGACACTAGACAATGTGTAACCTAGAGAGAATGAGTCTTCCCTAAGGAATGTCTGTCCCTGATTGTTGAACTTGGACCATTCCCCACCCTAGGCCATTCCTCCGGCACTAAACAAAATTCATCCTGGAGAGAATGAATCTGCCCTAAAGAATGACTGTCCAGACCATTTCCAAAGAAAATGATTTTCCTTCACCAACCTCGAAACGGACCATTCTCCATGTTAACCACAATGGGAAATCATTTTTCGGCGAGGCGGGATAGTCTTCTTGAGTAACCCTCAAGAGGAGAGACTTCCCTAGACCATTTCCCATGTTAACCACAATGGGAAATCGCTGTCTATGATACATCAAGAATCCACTGAACCATTTTCATTACGAAAATGAACATTCGATCTGAACCATTTTCTGAACTGGAAAATGCCTGTCCGTCAGAAATCCCAAACCACTTTCCGAACTGGAAAGGAATTGCTCATCCTGGACCATTTTTTAACTGAAAAATGATTGTTCATCGATCGATAGCACATCAATTCTCCCTCCCAACCTGGGACTCATCTCTTCCTTTTTCAATAAGGAAGTCGTCTCCATGAGCTCCAACTTGCGTACACAAACTCTTTCATCTTGGACATAAGGTTTACCAAAATGTCTGCTTATCTTCTCATCTGTGGAGATATATATTGGAGAACTACTTTATCCTTTCTGTACTTTATCATGGATAATGTAATGCTTGATCTCAAATGTACTTCGGTCTGGAACACTGGTTTTCTATGAACGCTTCATGTAGCTCTCATCAATAAGGTATGTCATTGTTGGATTCCTCTTTGGTTTCTACTAGCTTACGACATCGTGGCAAGGGTCAAACTGAAACATATCCATGTGGCACGTCTTCTGTCATTATGAGATCTTTGTCATGGATTGGAAATCCATCATCCTAATCTTTTGAGTAATCATTCTGATACAATATCTCTATTTATAGAAAATATTCACCACACTTCTATTGTGTACTAGAGGTTCTCCACCAAGTTGTCTTCTTCCATCTATATACAAGGGTCGCTTTTTGGTATACCTCAAAGCCTTGAGGTTTCTCTTCATATGCTCTTTGTTCAATTTTTCTGGGGAACAGTCTTTGCATTCATCTGATGTAGAACTCCAACCCATGGATATCACGGATGATATAATGACTCATGTAGAGGTATGTCTGGTTTACTAGAATGAGTAATCATCATAGTATTCTCCCTCCATCTGGGATAACCTCTAGTTCTAGATATCACAATACTTTCATTCATAAGTCTTCCATACACTGTTCTTGATCACAACTTTTAGTTCCTCTTCTTGATTTCTTTTTGGTGAGTTCATATCAGGCTGGTAATCTTGTGATTCTTGATACAATGACTGGTTGTTCTGGCTTCTCTTTCTTTCTTGGAATCTTCATGTTCTTCCTCATGTTTTTATTTAGCTCTTGGGTCCATGGGGTTTCTTATAAATTCCATGACCTAAAGATTCCACTTCTTCCTTTCATCATGGGATCACAGATGTGGATGGACAGCCAGGAATACTTTAAGGCTTCTCTTCAAAGAAGACTTCTTCTAAGGTTGAACTGAACGCGTACTTCCTTTCATGGCTACTACCATGGATATATACTTCATCATATTCAATGGATCATAGGATTAGATTCCTCCTAATCCTTTCTTCATGTATGAGTGCATGTTTTTCTTTTGGAAATATATAATCGGCTCCCTCCATCTAACAGAGTCCACGCTTTTGTCTGCATCCTTATTTTCTTCTACAAAGTGTCATAAGACTTTCTCCAATTTCCTCTTGATTGTTGACTTCTTTCTGTCTTTCTTCTTCTAAGTTTCTTCAAGATTTATTATGTTTTCAGCTTATCTTGTAATAGCTTCCACACGATTTGTTTGATGTATTTCATCCTTTCATGTGTATTACCTGACTTGTATAATGATAGCAATCCTTCTCTTGTTGTTCTTCCATAGGTATAGTTCTTCTTGGATCATATTATCTTCTAAGAGATAGATATACAAGATATGTACTGAAAACATGGTATGTACAAGAACTATGAAGAGTATTATTACCTTGTC
>JASDQU010680995.1:11595-29942 GCA_032191745.1 Picea mariana
GCACTGATTCTTGATTCTTCTTTAGCACAACAAGTCCAAATTTCTTCAAATGTAGGATACTCCTTTCTTATGTTCATGCTTGCGGAAAATGCATCCCATGTCTTGGGAAGACCATTGAGTACTATGTTTACCAATTCCTTCTCTGAAATGTTCTCTTCAATAGCTTATAGTTGATCTCTTAACTGGTAGATTCTCACAAAGTATGATGTTATGCTGCCATCATCATTCATCTTCATGTCACGGAGCTCATTCTTCAGACTCATTACTAGTCCAATGTTTCTGACTGAGAAGAGGTTTGTTAGGGCATCGTACATCTTCTTCGATGAGTCAATATGGGAGATGTATGGTATCAAGTGGTATTTTATAGAGTCCACTATGATACTCATGGAATTGATGTCACCATCTTTCAACTTTTCTATAACTGCAATGTTTTGAGGTTCTTTCTCTTTTCCTTCTTCAAACTCTGGTTTCACGATCTTTCCTTTCATGATATCCAACACTTTATTCTTGGAAAGAATGAGTTCAATCCTTGTCTTCCATGCTTTGAAGTTAGAATCTCCATCTAACTTATTTTCTAACTTCATGGAGTAGGTCATCACTTCTTTTACTTGGTCAACCCTAGATTTGACCAAAAACTCTAACTTGTCGTCTTGGCTTGTTGAGAGTACTAGGAGATGCATTAGGCTAGGGTGCACTGGTCTATCCAGAAATTAGGTCAATCCATTCACTTAAGGTTCCTCAACAAGAGGATTAGGGTTTCTACAACTGCACCTACTAGTAACCCTAGCGACAATGCTCTCGTAATTGTTCCTTATGGATATGCTTCCTTCTAGTGATTAGATTGAATGAAGGAGTTGTGGGCCCATAACCTGTTAGAATATAATGGATGTGCTCATTTTTCCATCGACAATATCACTATTGTCACCCAACCATAGGCCGAAGCCACCCTCTGAGTACCTTAACCTTGACAAAGAATCACTCTGGAAGGAAACCCTAGGCTAGATAGACAAACAAAGGGTAGCGCACCTTTCCCCAATGATAGTGCATCAAACAAGAGCTGATCAGATAGTCCAAACCCTAACCATGAGATAGTCCAAGCTAAAGCGTAATCTTCTAGTTGCAGCTACTGCAACGACAACTCTCCTCCAAAGCTGCACACAAACTAGGAAACTGCAGTGTGCACAAGTGCTTCTCTATAGTTCTTAGAATGCTTGCTAGAATGAAGACTGGCCTCCTGTATTTATACTAATTCTGGCTAACTGCCTGGGATGACTTCTCATTCTGGGTATCTATCTGTTCAGTATATATTATTTCTTCTGGCCGACTTCTTCTCTTGGAGGCTAATAACCTAATACAATTTATCCTCTTGAGCCAACATGTCTTCTAGGGTTATTATCCAACTCATTAGGGTTTCTTCTTTCTTCCCAGAATATTCTATTCTCGTCAGGTTTACATGTGGAGGTAAATACCTCCCGTAGCTATCATAATATCAACAGTTAGTTGCAAGAGGCTTTACACAACAATCTGGAATTGATTTCAATGAAACACTTGCACTAGTTTCCACCATGGACACATTCAGAATTGTGTTAGCCATTGCCGCGCAGTGCAAGTGGCCAGTTTATCAGATAGATGTAAAGTCATAATTTTTGAATGGAAACTTAGAAGAAGAAGTATATATGGAACAACAACAAGGTTATGAGGTTCCAAGGCAAGAAGATAAAGTGTATAGATTTAAGAAAGCATTGTATGGATTAAAACAAGATCCTAGAGCATGGTACAAACACATATATTCCTATCTAACACTTAATGGATTTCAGAGAAGTGAAAGTGAGCCAACATTGTACATCAAATCTTATCAGCAAGGTAATATGTTAATTGTTTTCTTATATGTAGATGATTTTATTTTTACAGGTGATTTTAGCATAGAAGAATTCAAGTTAGTCATGAAGGATGAATTTGAAATGACTAATTTAGGGCTTATGAGATATTTTTTGGGAATTGAATTTCACAAGTCCAAAACTAGTATATTTATCTCACAGTCTAAGTATGTGCATGAAATTTTGAAAAGATTCAATATGATAAATTCTAAAGCATCCCCAACACCTATCATAATAGGATTGAAGTTAAGCAAGGAAGATAAAGAGTCCAAGGCGGATCCCACATTGTTTAAAAGAATAGTAAGCAGTCTTATGTATGTCACAGCAACAGGACCTGATATTATGTATGGAGTAATTCTAATTTCAAGGTTCATGGAAACTCGAAATGAATCACATTGGAAGGTAGGAAAGAGAATCCTAAGATATGTAAATGGAACAAAAGACTTTGGCATTAAGTACTCCACTTCATAAGATTTCAGACTCATTGGATACAATGAAAGTGAACATGGATGACATGAAAAGTACCTATGGGTACACATTTCATTTTGGAACAAGTATGGTATCATGGGCATCAAGGAAGCATCCCATATTGACTCTTTCTTCAGCAGAGGAAGAGTACGTCGCAACTACAAGCGCATCTTGTCAAACATTTTGGATGAGAAGAATGTTAAAATATTTGTTACAGGAACAACATGAACCAACTATATTATTCTGTGACATTAATTCATCCATCATGTTATGAAAGAATCATGTGTTTCACAAGAAAACCAAGCATATTGATACAAGGTATCATTTCATCCAAGAATTGGTGAATAACAAAGAGATATGTTTAGAGTTTTGCAGGTCAAAAGAATGAGTCACAAAGATTTAAAAAAAGACTTTAGCAAGAGATGCATTTCAACATCTGGGAACTAGTCTGGGAGTCTACGCAGTAACAAATGAGTGACAGTGAAAATTGTATAGCCAATTTTTTATGTAATTTTCTTTTGTAATCCCACCTACCTATAATTAAGGGGGAGTGTTGTAAATAGTAATTACAATTCGGTGAGATCTTTACTTATTTGTCGATTTGTATGTCAGTCAATATGTGTGTAGCTGAATTGTCAGTCAGTCAGTCTGCAAGTGCAAAGTCACATGTTTACTCAAAGTCAGTCGGCAATCAAGAGAGTTATAAATGGAGTCGATCTTTATATTTCTTGAGTTCATCTAAGTAGTTGAAGAGTCAGTGGAATTAATGGTAGTATTTAATGTTGATTCAGTCTTAGCTTATGTAAGAATTCTTAGTCATAATCCACATAAATCTGAGTCTTTAGTTAAGATGATGATGCATAGTAGATGCATAGAGGATGCAGAGAAGAGGCAGAGAAGAGGCAGACAGGTAGAGAGGAACATCATCAGCTGAAGAGTTGAAGAAGTCTAAGCACATTCTATGTGTTTGTACAGTCAGTAGAAGAAATCATTGGAGCCGAAACTCATATTAATATTGTATTCTGTAACCATGTGCACACTACGCTGAAGTTTATTAATATCAATCAATTTGTATTTCTAAGTTTATGTGCTAAGCATAGGATTTTTTTATTCCACATTTATAAATTGTTCTTGAAAGCGTTTTATACTACAACGTGCAACGTTTCGTGTAGTCATTGAACTGTGCGAAAAGTCCTGAGAGTTCAAAGACAAATCTTGTGGCACACAATACTTTTTCACTGCGCTCCGCACACTTTCCTTGCATGTTGCAGATCCAAGATTTAGTGGCTGCGTAGTGGATCCAAGAACCCAACCAAAATTAAAAAAATAGTAGATGAAAGTTTGATACATGGCTAGAATATGACAAAAGTGGAAAATGTTATTGTGACTTAGGTGTTAGTCTTAGGAGATGGGACTCCTTTTCATTCATCTTGCAGCTAGATAAAGAGAGAGGAAAACATAATAGATATGGAGATATAAGCAACTTAGTTCATCATCCATGGACTGGATGGACTGAGGTTATGTTAGACAAATTTTGTCCTCGAAAAGACTAGATGTAGATGAATTCAGATTTTAATTTTCATTTAATATTAGAAACTATCTTGGCTCAAATTCATCGTGAAATCTACGGGTACACACATTGAAGAACTTAATGAATATGAATCTGCAACAATCACAAATTCTATAAAAAATAGTGGAGGAAAAATATTTGGAGTCATTCAAGAAGACGCTGAGCTCAATCTAAAAGCTAGGTCTTCCATTGAAGGAACCTATTGCAACAAAGGTGGTCATCCACTCATGAAAGAAACTAACGTGGAAATATTCTCTGACAACTATCTATTCCCACTTCCATATTTCATTGAAGATTCTCAAGATCCCTATGATAATGATATATCATGGATCGAGGAAAAGCTCCATAATATTGAAAATTGTATGGACAACTGAGTTTAAATATGGAAGGATTGTGGGAATCTTTCAAATATTTATTTTCATTTTATATATATTCTTTTCTAATAATATGCCCACTTTATCGGCCATTTCCATATTTCACTTTCCATGAAAGTTGATTCTGCCTCGTAGGTAGAAATATGCTCTATTGTGTAAATATATCAGTATTTCAATGAGGTTTGAATCATCACATGTCCTTTGCACCATTTAAGAGATGAGATAACATGGATTGTCCCACATGCCCAAAATATTTGTCCATCAAAGTCTCACCACTGTCCTAAAAGGTGTGTCATCTAGTTAGTTGTATTTTCATTCTGGATAGTGGGATAGTTTTGACCCATATCTATAGGTTTTCATTTACTAATAACATGCTACTTGATCTATATAATGAATCTCTTTCCTTCATTTTGATCATGGGTTTATAAATTCTGATGTAAAAGAGGGTGCTCTCCCTCCATGCTCTCAAGTGATCTTAGGAATCATAAATTTATCTCTCTCTAAAAGTCTAAGTGTCTATCCATAAATTTGTGTATGCTCTCCCTCCGCACCTCATCATGATCTCATGGATCAAAATTAGTCCTATTATAAGTAAGACTATATGATTATGTAAATGTTTGTGAGTCTATAATACATTTCAATATTCTCAAAGAAACCAGCAAGTCCTGAGACCTTAAATTTTCAAAGAAGATCGGATTCAGAACATGATTATAAGCTTCTTCTATGAAGTCTGAAACATGTATATGGATTCTAAGGTCAAGTCTATATCAAGGAAGGTTTTTATCCCTAGGATAATTGGTATCAAAGCATGTACCTTATGTAAGCAAGTATCTTAATAAAATATCCAATTTATTTGTGTGGCAATATTTCATACTTTCTTCAATTCTGTTATTCAGATCTATTCTATGAAGTACTACATTTATGTTGTTATGTAATGAGATATGTATGAGTATCTACTCTATTTATGAGGCAATCATTTTGATTAGTGTGATAGTCAGTGAGATCATATGTTAGGTTTAAATTCCAAAAAGAAAGACAAGGATATGTGAAGTTAGGTCAGTCATTCCGTAAAAGGAGTTTACTCTCTTAGGTCAACCTTGAAGTTGATTCATTACAAAACCATCCTTTTACTCTCTTAGGTCAACCTTGAAGTTGATTTATGACAAAACCATCCTTTTACTCTCTTAGGTCAACCTTGAAATTGATTTATTGCAAAACCAATCCATTCATATACTGAAAAATGGACCCCTCGTTAGATGTCATCAACCTCTTCAATATATTAACTGGCAATACTTATTTTACTTCTCATAGATATCGAAGAGCCTCTTCCTTAGCCACTACTTTAGATAATAGTGTAATCTTTATTACTAAAACCAATTCTACATAACACACTACATATCCTTTTCAATTTTATAAGTTAATATGGTGGCAATGCTTATCTCATTTGTTTATAAAAGTACATTTTGTAAATATTCCTTTTACTTTTAATGATGACGTGATCCCTAAAGTCGTATAGAAATATTTTTATTTATGTTTATATCTATACTTAGTTAACATTTTATATTATTACCAACATAGATCCATCTTAATCATGGATCTATCAAATGATGACTTGGATCAAATCTCTCGAGCTGCAAACTTTTAAACTTTCTTAAAGTTTTGCAGTCTAAAATAAACTTTCTTCAATATCGGTGCTTGATAGATCTAGAGTTAAGATGAATCTATGTTGATTCCAGTCATGGAGGAACACACAAAATTTGTAAATCAACAACATTATGTATATCTATATGTCACAGATTAATCTGATCATATGAAATTTATTTAGTTACATCAATTTGTTGAGAATATAGATAGTATGAATCAAAATTATAGTTAATGAGTTACATGAGGAATATGCTGAATATAAAAAGTAACAATGTTGAATGATGAAAAGTTTGATAATAATACAAATGTAGTAAATTATACATATTTACATATTGATGAATCTCAATTTTTCTTTTTCTTCTCTTCTAGGTTCAACATGTTTTTTCACATTTTATATATCTTAATATTATAATTGTTTGAATGTGAAAATACTAATAAATAAATCACACGTAACCAAGTTGTTAGAGTAATCTCCTTGATCTATTCTTTTTGTCTACCAATGATCCTGATTGAACTCTAATTAGTTGTAGTTAGGTTTTGGTTAGCCATTTAGTTTATCTATTTGTTAACAAAATTTAACAAGAGATCCATTGAGATCCTCCTTGTATTTTAATCTCTTTATATAATCTAGATTGTGTGCAATATTGAAAAAGACACTAAAGCCCCATTGTTTTTCGACAATATCTTTTTATTTTATTTTCCCCTGTTATTTTATTTTATCATGATATTAGAGCAAGTAGTATAAGACTCTTTAAAGAGTGGAGAGCAGTCCAATTCGATATTAGGAGAGTATATTCGAAGAGAGGATTTCTTCCGAGATCAAGAGTAAGAAAATAAAAATAAAAATTTGAAAAAACCTAATCAACAGTGGTGATCAAATCAAAAGTGATTGTGCTATGAGATCGACGAATAACATCTAGCTGGTAAGGTGAAATAGCCCCCTCCTTATCGAGGTTGTACTCCACCCCCCTCAAAAGTGTAAACAATGGTAACGAAAGTTGACACGCGTCGTCTTTCTGTGATTTCTGCCCTCCACGAAAGCTTGGCACGCTATTAAAAAATTTTGTGTTAGAGTTTCCACGTCTTCCTAGTGTTGCTGGGTTTTGGCACGCATCCCAGTGATTGCGGTTGATAGATCCTAGAGTCCCAGAGCAATGAAAAGTGGCATGAAACACTTGCATGGGTAGACTTTCCATGGTTAAATTATCTCAGTTTGAATCCGTGGGTTCCTCTGGTTGAAAGAAATCGACTGTAACAAGTTATTTCAGTGTTGCCTCTTTCTATTGATGCAACATGGGAAATGGCCGGATTTGGAGGAGGAGAATACCGGACCAAGCCGCTGGAGGATCGCTAGGACCTTTATCAACATTGAACTCACATCTTTTCGAGGTATCACAATATTCAAACCTGCGAAATGGGGGATTCATAAAAACCCATTTTATGTGTCGTGGATTCCTCTTCTAAGGCATTCTGAAGCCATTATTCGATATTTTTTAAAATTTAAGAAAATATGTCCATTGGATCTGTGAACTAAATTAAGTGGCTTGATTCAGCAAGGAGTTAGGTGGAGTATTTATTTTTTTATCAGTAGTAATTTTTTGAGATATTCCGAGATTGAATGCACCGGACGAACCGCACAGGATTTATTAAGGAGCGACAATTTCTTTCCCACAATGTTTTAAGGCTTCATCTAGCAATTTAGGGCCTACCCAAGGACTAGTTCTTGTTTGAAAGAACTATGAGTTCTAGTCCTTGTGACTGAAATCCTTCCTTCAATAAAAAGAATGTTGGGAACCAATCGTAAATGGATTCACAAAGCCACCCCAACAGATTTAGCTTCCATGACTAATCCACAAAAGATATTGTTGCATAACAGAGATAGAAAGATAACAAAGCCAAGTACTAGATTCACAAAAAAATATTGTTGCACAATAGAGATAGAAAGAAAACAAAGTCAAGTATTGGATTCAAAATTCAATCCATGACTCTATTTTTTCCAAAATAACTAGTGCTTCCAAAATAAAACAAGCTTGGCACATACTCAAATAAATTTAGCTGGGCAATGATAATGGGAAGACACTAAATCTTCAAACTTTGAGAACTCAATTTGAAACCCTAAAAATGAATGAGACAAACGCCCAGCTGTATAAAGTAGGGCTAGCGGCTCCTGAAATAAGAGGAGATTAAATCAGCTCAACTAAAAGGAGAGGAGGTACCTCGACCAGAGATGTCTATCCTTATACATGCAAGAGGCCTTCCAGCTCCGCTCTCTTCCCCTCCGGGCACACCCAAGACCAGCTTCCACTTAGAGGATCACTTCCTTTTTCACAGTGTGAATGTTGACTAGTTCATGACCTTAGTGATGGGCACTGTAAAATAGATCACAATGACTGGTGAGCAGATTGAAGATCAGAGGAATATTGAAAAATTCCTCGGATGCTTGGTAAAGAATATTGAAATGGTCGTAATAGCAATTCTAGAATCCATTTATATATGTCCATTTTTTCTGTTGAAGAAATGATGGGATCACTCATGTCACATGAAACTAGACTCTTCTTAGAAGAAACATCTTTGGAACATGCTTTCAAGACTCAAAACTCTTTCAGCGGAGGCAGAGGAAGAGGAAATAGAGGGATAAATCAAAGAGGAAGAGGCATAGGTAATCATAATCTAGAAGACAAACACACACAATATTAATCGGGACAGTGACGACAATCTAAAGATGCATAGAATCAAAGAGAAAGAGCGATAAAATGGATAGACAAATCCAAAATTCATTGCTACTCTTGCAAAAAGTATGCACACTATGAGACTGAATGTAGAAAGAAGCAATCAAATCAAAACAAAGGAAAAGTAAATGTCTCCAACAATAAAGGAGAATCATCTGAAGAAATGTTTGTTTCATGCCATACATCTGAAGAAGGTCACTCCAAGGAAATTTGGTTGGTGGACAGCGACTGCAATAATCACATGATAGGTAAAAAATATTTGATTTCTAGCATGGATACTAGTATTAAATCTGAGATTACTCTTGGTGATGATTCTCAAGTCAAAACTCTAGGAAAAGGTATTGTGCATGTTATAACTAAAAACTATCATAAGATAGACATGTATGATTTTTATTATATTATAAACCACAAACACAATATGATATGTGAAGGAAAATTGATGGAGCGTAGATATGATGTCTTATTCAAAGGTTCAACATGTTTAATTCTGGAAAAATCACCCAATACGAAACTCATTGCAAAAATCCAATGACCAAGAATATGATGTTTCTGCTAAATTTAAGAAGTGTCAATTTGTCTTGGACATATGCCCAAAATTTCTCAAACATTGATGAGACTCTCTTATGGAATGCAAGGTTTGGTCATCTACACTTTAGGAGTCTAAGGCTTCTCCAAAAACATTCAATGGTAAACGGTCTCCCTATTTTGAATGAACAAGACAATGCTTGTAAAAGTTGTATACTTGGAAAGAATAAGAGAAATAGCTTTCCAACTTCCTCTCATAAAGAAAAAGACCATATAGCATCGATTCACACATATCTCTGTGGACCAATGCAAAACCAATACATTGGTCGTAGCTTTTATTTTTTTACCTTTATGGATGATTTTAGAAAGAAAGCTTGGATCTATTTTCTTAAAAATAAGTGTGACACTTTCTCAAAGTTCAAAGAAGTCAAATCTAAATAAGAAAAACAAAGTGGCAAATTTGTGAAGGTGCTCATGTCCGATGGAGGAGGAGAATACAATTCAAAATATTTTGTAGATTTGTGTAAAAAACAATGCATTATAATGAATACTACAACCAAATATACTCCACAATAGGATAAAGTGGTTGAAAGGAAAAATCAGGCCATCGTGAACATGGCCAAAATTATGCTCAAGGAAAAGAATTTTCCCAATGACTATTGGGCTAAAGCAGTTTCCTGTTCAATGTATATTATGAAGAGATAGTCATCGACAAGGGTCAAGGAGAAAGTACCTCAAGAGGTATGGAGTGGAAAAAAGTTGAATATTTCCCACTTCATAATGTTTGGTTGCATTGTTTTTCCACATATATATGAAGAGATGAGAAAGGAGCTTGAAAACATGAGTGAAAAATGCATCTTCATAGAATACAGTGAACAATCAAAAGCCTATAGATTTTACAATTCAGTCACCTAGAAATTTATGGTGAGCAAGAATGTCAAATTCCTTCAGAATAAATCTTGGAGTGAGAAAGAAAATGTAACATTGGAGGGTCAAAATCCAATGCAGCAAATTGATGAACAAATTGAAAATTCAGACCAGCAAGCAAATCCATTGAGACTGCCAAGATTACAAGTTCAAAGACAACAAGAACACTCTAGAAATGGTTCTTCCTCCAACAATGAATCATCCTCTTCAACAAAAAATCAACGAATAAGAAGCATAAGGGAAATTTATGAGTAGATCAATGACATTGAGCAACGAGGTCATTTTTGCACACTATCCCTTCAACCAACCTTCTTTGAAGAACTAATAAAAGAGGAACTCCAAGTACAATCCATGAATTAGGAAATTGAAGCCATAGAAAGGAACAAGACTTGGGATCTTGTTGATCTTCCTGCAGAAAAATGAAGCATAGGTGTCAAGTGGGTGTACAAAACAAAACTTAATGAAAAATGAAAGATAGAGAAGCATAAGGTAAGGCTAATTTCAAAAGGTTTCTCTCAACAACCTGGCATAAGCTATGGATAAACCTTTCCTCCCATAGAAAGGTTAGATATAATAAGGACCATTTTAGCCACTACAACTCAAAACAAATGGAGAGTCTACCAGTTAGATGTGAACTCATCCTTTTTGAATGGCATACAGAATTCATCCATCATTAGGTGCTCTGTTTCATTGCATTGAAATATTTTCACTACTTTCCTCTAAAGTTGCATTTGCAATTCATCCATAGTTAGATGCTTCAAATGTGATGGATTTTTAATCCTCTTTTTTACCAACATACTGTAATGAGACTAATATCTGACAAAGGATTGATTATCTTGCCTCTGTTTTTGAGCTTTTTAAACACCAGACATTGGTAGTTTTCACTAATACTCAATCTTTGACTCTATTTCCCAATGGTCTCCTTTTCAATCTTGTTCAACCAACCTTTTTAAAAACCCAAGCTTACCTCTTATAAAGCTAGCCATTGAACTTCATTCCAAGTTGTTACGTAGTGACAATGAGTAGTGTACTTGCAAAGAGAGCCCTCTCTGACTGAAAGGGACAACTTCTAGTCAAAATTTTGGTCTGAAATGGTTACCTCTGGGATTGTCTAATACATCTTAGGAAAATCATGGAGTGATAGCAGGCTCAACAATTGATTCAACCTTATATAAGAGGCTGGTAGGTAGTCTCATGTATCTCACTACAAATAGAACTGATATAATGTTTGCAACAAGTTTTGTTTCCATTTTTATCGAATCCTGTTGGAAGATACGAGGACCAGTACACAAGATGGACCATGCTACCTTAGGAAAGTGACGAGATAGTACCATGCTTTTGATCGAGTTAGTTGGTCCTTTATAAGACTACTACTCACACACCTAGGGTTTGAGGATTCTCACAGGAAAGTCGTAAAAACAATACTAAGGTATGTTGTAGGGACAATCAACTATGGCTTGTGGTACACAACTTCTAAAGATTATCACTTGCAGGGTACACAAACAATGATTTTGTAAGAAACATAGATGATATGAAAAACACATTTGGTTATGGTTTTCATTTGAGAACAAATTTGAATTCATGGGCATCCAAGAAACAACCCATAGTTGTAATATCTTTATTAGAGGGAGAGTATGTTGTTGCAACTTCAACATATTTCCAAGTTGTATGGCTAGGAAGACTCTTGAAATATCTTGCACAAATGGAAAATGAGACAACTCCTATTTTTTTTACAACAACTCAGTTAGCATTGTCAAAGAGTCGTGTATTTGACAAGAAAATAAAGCACATTGACACTCTCTTTCATTTGATTCAAGAATTTGTCAATAATGGAGATATTTTTCTTCAATTATGTGGATCAAGAGATCAACTAGCAAACATTTTTACTAAACCACTTGGAAAAAAAAATTGATTGTAAGTGTGGACGAATGTAACAACTGAGATTAAGGGAGAGTGTTAAAGTAATATCTTTGTTCATTAATCTTCCTCTTTTGTAGTTGTCCTTATTAGACACACGTTAGTCATAGTTATACTTCAGTTAGTCAGTTAGTTCAATTATTTATTAACAACAATTAGTTATATATATGTTGGGATCCTCCTTGTATTTTAATGTGTTTTTGTTTTTATTTTAAGGAGAATGAGACCCCATTTCTATTTTTCATCTTTGTTTGTTTATCTTCCTCTTTGATTTTATCACAAACAAAGTAACGACTTTCACTTATAATATCTGTTTTGAAATTTGTTTTCACTACATTATTGCTAAACTCATTTGACTTGATGATTTGTTGTATCTCACATTTGGAATCAATATAGAGCATTAATTTTCTTAGTATCATTTCCTCAATTATGAGTAATATTTCATAGTATTATCACTTAAATTAAGGCACATTATTGTTTTATGGTATATCATTATAAGTGAAATCATTGCAGCCTATTTTTTTTATTGTATCATCACTTAAATCAATGCATATTTTTTGCATTAAATCAATGCAACTAATTGCTCTAAATTATGGATAAGATATTAATAGCACAACTAGGATAGTTCACATTTTCACATTATATATATATTAATCTTATAATTGTTTTAATGTGCAAATGCTAATAGATAACTCACACATAACCAAACTAAGAACATGACTTCAACTTATAATATATGTTTTGAATTTTTTTTCAGTATATTATTGTTAAATATATTTCACTTATGATTTATTGTTTATCATAATTGACATCAATATAGAAGATTAATTTCATTTGTTTCATTTCTTCAATGATGAATAATTTTCATAGTATTATCATTGAAATCAATGCACCCTATTGTTTTATGTTATATTATTGTGAAAATGAATACAAATACTTGATTACATTACATCGTTTTTTATTGTATTACCACTTAAATCAATGCATTTTTTTTCAATTAAATCAATGAAATTAATTGCTCGCATGACTAAGATAGTTATCTTTAAAATTTCTCCAAAAATATGGGCACACCTACAATACTTCACTTAGTATTTAATGTTATTATTTCCACCACATAGTTATTTATTTACTCAATATTATATTATTATTTTAGAAGAGACTATTATATTATTATTTTAGAAGAGACTTAAAATATCTAATTTTAAATTAGCTACAATATTGCTAAAATTCACTTCATTTGATGATTTGTTGTACGTCATAGTTGAAATCAATGTAAAGGATTAATTTAGTTCCAATCATTTCTTCAATTAATTAATGCATGCACTCAAGCATTTTTCATGATCTTCTCACTGAAATCAATGCACCTTATTGTTTTATGTTATATCATTGTTAAAATGAAGATAACTACTTGATTATGATAAATCATTTTTTATTGTATCATGACTTAAATAGATGCATATTTTTTAGTATTAAATGAATGCAAATAATAATAATAATAATAACTCATTTTTAAGGTCACAGCCAAGCCAAACACTTAATTGGTGTATGAGACCCCATTGTTTATGGGACAAGGGACACCCTCTGCCCAGCCATTTGCTGGTAAAGTCTACGGAGGTATACATACCCTACCCCCTCTCGATTTGAACTTGTGACCTTTTAAGAGGAAACACATGTTCTTCCATTAATCTAAATAATTTATTATTGGATTAATTTTTTTAGTATCATTTCTTCCATTAATTAATGCATTAAATCATTTTTATAGTATTATCACCTAAATCAATGCTCATATTACTTCCTACTACTGTAAATAATAAATAATAATAATTAATAGTTAATACTAAAGTAATAGAAGTAATAGTAATACTAAATAATTATTTCTTTTAATTGAGTAAACTTTATAATTTTTCTTCTTATATCTCCTTAACAGTTGTCTAATTGTTTTAGGAAATAATTTTCTTATCCAAAATCATTATTTTTGTTTGTTTAAAATCCATTTATGAAATAGATGCAGCATGCTGAAAAACCCTAAGAATATTCTCATTATATAGAAATAACAAGTAACAATTTCTTACAAAATTTAAGACAAAAAAATTATATACTATAGACTATAATTTAGACTATAGAGTACAGCATACTAAACTGTCTATAAAAAAAAAAAGTGTATGGACGTAATTATCTGTCATATAAACTATATTTTTAAAATCGATATTTAAACATTATCCATTGAAACATGTGAAAACATCTCTATCGTAGTGAAACGCAATTATACCTCCATAGTCTCAATGCAATGATTAATGATTAAAGAGAAGCCACGTTGACTGCTCAAACTCATCAATAACTTGAAAACTATATTCAACCGAAGCCATAACGTCACGGAATCGTACGGCCCTGGTCCCTACCCTATAGTTTTATTTCCCAAACATGACGTATAAACAATAGCAGTCAGCGACGTTTCTTCAGTGCATATCTCCATGCAGGCATATCCAACCAGCCGCTTCTCACCGATATCAGTAAGCTTTCGTCGGCATTCATGTGGCCGTCCGGCGGTCGTCAGCGGGAACATCGGACACTCATCCCTGACCATTGACAAGTTTTAAAACCCGTGTTTGGCTGGACGGAAGATTTGACATTTTCTGTTTTATGGGTGGCAGCCATGTGATCGGTGCCCAGCACCCCATAATAGATGTGAGGTGGTTGTAGAGAATGAGATCGCCCATAGATTTGGTNTTTTCTGTTTTATGGGTGGCAGCCATGTGATCGGTGCCCACCACCCCATAATAGATGTGAGGTGGTTTAAGAGAATGAGATCGCCCATAGATTTGGTAATGCTCTGGTTCACAAAAACTTCAATTTAGTGTATAATAAGGGGTTACGGCAGGCCGTCCTGTGAATAAAAGGAAATGTTTTGAATAAGGGTTACAAGCCTAAAGAATTAGAGATGGTCTTTTCAACGTCCTCTTTGAAACATGCTTGCGTTCCATAGTGTCGGCAAGATTATCACAAAGAAAGAGTGTCGCTATTCATGAACATTGCCTCGCCGTCTAACATAAACATTCCCGCTTAAAAGAGAGTTAGATAGGCCGTTGCTTTTGCTGTCGTAACCTAGGTTGGTTTGTATATCGGTATCTGTGGAGATATGGTGCTGATCTCTCCTTTAACCATATCTCACATAGGCGAGCAATATCCGGCCTCTTTTAACCATATCTTACATCGGTCAGCAATATCCACCCTAGAATTGAATGCTGCCGCAGATGGATTCTAAACCGTCGGATTTAAAAGCAATTCAGATCGGACTGCTTATAATCCACTGCGTAGCAGCAGGAGGATGGATATTGACAGCCATATCACATCATTCTCAACTCCTCCCTGACCAATCTATCATATCTTTTATATCATGTTAATTTGAAAATTTCTCAACTCCTCCCTTACCAATCTATCATATCTTTTAAATCATGTTAATTTGAAAATTTATAATAAAATAGGGGAGTTAATTAATATTATAAATCTTTAGGTATATGAGATTTTTCTTAGGTTTTAGGCTTTTAAGGATGAAGTATTAATTGATTAGAACATTAATAAATTATTTTAAATTTTTTCATAAATATGAATTATTATTTAATCTACATTTATTGATAATAACTAATAATTATTTTTATTATCAAATTAAATAACAATAAATTTTACCATCTTAAAAAAATAAATAATTTATCTAATTTTATTAGGTTGAGGCTCATATTGTATGGTTCACCTTTTAATATGTTTTACAGTATTTTTAAAAACATGGATTATGCAAGAGATGAGTTTTAAATTGATTATAATTTAAAGTGTTTTTTTTTCCATAAATAAGAGTAATCTACATTTATTGATAATAATTAATAATAACTATTTTCATTATCATGTCACAATTAAATTACAATAAATTTTACCATCTTAAAAAATATTTGAATAACTTATTTAATTTTATTAGATTGAGGCTCATATTGTATGTACCTTTTAATATGTTTTACATTATTTTTATTAACATGGATTATGTAAGGGATGATTTTTTAATTGATTAGAACATTAATAATACATCGTGAGTGGGCCTAATGGTTAAGAACATGTGTTTCCTCCTAATATGTCAAAAGTTTAAATCCGGAGGGGGTAGGGTATGTATACCTACCTCCGTAAACTTTACCTATAAAATTATTGGCGGAAGAGGAGATCTCATACACCAATTTAGTGTCTGACTTAGTTGTGACCTTAAAAATAAATTATTATTATTTAAAATAGTATTATTTTTCATAAATAAGAACTATTAATTAATCTACATTTATTTATTGATAATAACTAATAATAATTATATTCATTATCATCTCACAATTAAATTATAATAAATTTTACTAGGCTAAAAAATACAAATAACCTATCTAATTTTATTAGGTTGAAGCTAATATTGTAGGGTTCACCTTTTAACATGTTTTACATTATTTTTTGTTAACATGAATTATGTAAGAAAATAAGATTATTTTAAAGAATAATGTTTAAAAGCTATAGAGAATATATTTAAATGATAATTCTTTTGGAATGGTAATTTTTTTTAATTTTTAGAAGTGTTTTGGTAGAATTTTTATTATGTTGAAAGATTAAGAATTAAAATTTAAACTTGATTCTCTTTCAAATTTGTGTGTTATTTTTTTAAGATTAGAAGAAAATTGATATTGTAATTTAATACATATATAAATTTGAATTTATGTTTATTAAAAAAAAAAATTTTAATTTATATTAAAAAATATAATTTTCCTAAATTATATTATTGATTGGAAACTTCCAAATAAAATAATATTAGAAAGTTAAAATTATACTTAAAAAATAAATTTTATATTTCAAACATATTGCCTTCAACTATTATATTTAAAGCATGACTATGTAATTATATTTTTCTAAATAGTGGAAAAGTAATAACCCCAACTTATGGAAGGTCCTAATGATGAATCACATTTGGGTGAAACTTAAGAAGGATGCAAAGACATTTGAATTCATGTTTTTTTTTTTGTAAATGAAGGGTGTGATGTTGATGTTAATATAGTGGTGACCAAAACGTATTGTGCTTGAGAAGGGAACATTTATTTCATTAAGATAGATGATGTAATGCAATTAGCAAGTTTCCATATCTTATTTTAGTATGAGAGGGCTACCCAAAATAATTTGTACTTCACAAGGAAATGTCTCTTTTACCAAGATAGTTTATGAAATGTAATTAGTATGTTGTGTAAAATTCTAATAATATCAAATGAATCTTTAAAATGGTTTCAAATAAGGAAGAAAAAAAAGACAAAAGCTGATATTAATTTAGGACCCATGAGATTAATAAGAATTATGTTTATTTTTAAAAGTTTTAAAAAACCATGACAATGTATATATTTATTTGAAATTTGTAATTACACTTTTAAGTTTCAAGGAAAGATAAGAAAATGAATGTAAATAACCTTGACACATTATACAAAACAAAATTGGATACTTTTAAAACAAAATTTGATATTTTTAAATTGATTGTAATTTAATTTATATAAACATAATAAATCATATTCTAGAATCAATAAACTAAGTATAATGAATATTATAACTAAAAAATCTTTATATAATCTGAATTAAACTATAAACAAAAAGTTAAAAATAAACTTTTTATTTCATCTCTTCACTCCATTAATATATTAATATATAAAATGATCTTCACTTAAGATTAATATGACAAAAAATCTCTCAAATTCTTATTCACTTGACAAATTTAAAATCCATAATCAATGTTTTTTCAAACAATTCATGCTAATTAGAAAGTCATATGAACCCAATGGGAGAATCATCCTTAAATTTTTTTTGTTAATGTGAACCTCCTTTTTGATGTATTTTTAATTTAGATTTTTTGAGTAGATGTTTTTATAAGTTGTATTTTTAGCACTCTCTATTTTTAATAACAACAACTAACTTATATTAAATTAGTATTAATATGACAAAAAAATCTCTATAATTCTTATTCACTTGATAAATTTAACACTCATAAACAAATTAGATACTTTTAAGTGTTGTATTTTCAACACTTTCTGTTATTTACAATGATAAGCTTCCTCTTTTTGTAATTTGTTAGAATAATTGAAAACATTATCTTTTACAAACATAAGTAAATATAATATAAAATAAGATATTTTCTTTTATAAATATAAATAAATATAATATAAAATAAAATATCATAAATAAATTTTATCTAAATATCTTTCAAAAATTAATATATATATATATATATATATTACACATAAGTTTTATATTTTAAAATAATAAT
>JASDQU010680995.1:30160-46222 GCA_032191745.1 Picea mariana
ATATAGAAGTTCCACTTTATTTGTATACACTTATGCTCACTATAATTGTTATTATTTTAGGCATTATGCCCAAATAATTCACAACAAATCTACCTCTTCTTTTGATTTGTTGTTACGTACTACCCTCGAAATCCAAATAGTTTGCACTCTCATAACATACATTTCATTCATGGATTTGCTAATGTCTACTAAACGTGATTGTGCATTTGCTAATTATTTTTTAATATGTGCTGGAAAGCATTTAGAGATTTCAAAAGGATCATACAATTCAGAATTTTTTCAAAGGGTATGATTTTTCATGAATTCTTTTATTTTAGTAATTTAAGGAAAGTAGTAGTTTAGGTAAGTAATTATTTTAGTCTTCTTTTTTGTCATCGAATTTTTTTTTTTAGGTATTATTAAGCATATGTTTGAAGGAAAGTTAAGAGGTTGTGATTTTGAAGAGGGTTATTTATTAAATTTATGAGAGGTAATGGTTGTGAAGGTGTTTAATAAGTCCAAGGAATGTGAATTAATGAGTAATTTCGAGGAAGTGGGTAAGAATTATAGGCGAGCTGGAGGTTGGTGAAAAAGGGATGAAGTTATATCATGAGAATCCTAGTATGGTCTAAACATAAGGACCATAAGTAGCTACATCTCTTTCATATCTAAAGTAGATAGCCCCATCAATAAATAACAATGGAATTCATTTTGGTATCCATCTCTCCTTGTAAATTAGTTAGAATAGATGTGATTTCAATTTTTGTCTTTCAAATTCCTTTATAGTTATGGGGGCTCACCTTTAGGTGGTTTAATACTTAGTTTTTTTTGTTCTGAAAAAAGGGTTTGTCTATAATAAATACACCTATTGCACCTAGTCTTTCAAATTAGGAAACTATCCATTTTATAAGCTAATGATTCCACTTTTAAACCCTACACTATGGTTTAGGGACCTACACATTGTATCCTATAACCCTTAAAATTATTAACTAGAGAATAAATAAATGACTTTCATCTATAAACCATGAACTTGTAAGTAACCCAATTCCCTCAATATACAATAGGAATTTCTTGATGATATTTATAAACATTTCAGTTTTATTTTTGCATCGCTCCCGTGTGTTCTTTCCCTTTTCATAGAAAAAAAATCATTTTAAAAGTTAGGCATCTCCAAATGATTATAATTATGTATATTAAAATAAATACAATAAGGTGTATAATGAGATATGAATGATCCTAAGTCTAGTATCCATCACATATATACTCTCTCTCAATGAAGTGGACTCATTTCATATGCTCAACTAAATGGAGAATTACTCAACATCATCTACCACTAAAGGAGACACAAATGATAGAATGTGTATCACTATATATATATATATATATATATATATATATATATATATATATATATATCCATGGAAAATAGTTTGTTGCATGAATGTTCCATTCATTTAAGATAATTGCAACAAATATATAATAAAATTTGTGAAGTTCAAAATAGAAATCAGAATTTGGGGGTAGAAACTCTTTCCATGCTAGAGGAAGAAAGGTTGGATGATGGTAGTCAAAGACGCCCAACACACGTACGAGAATCTAAGTTACAAATATTGAAATTTCATTCTGATTCTTCATTTTGTTCATACCATATGATATGTTGTTTTGATATTGATATCATTTTGCGGATACTAGGATGATTGGATAAAGACATAGTCTAACAATATTCAACTTTGGGACTAAGCTCCACTCAAGCCATTTTTCCTTCCAACACTTGTAAGATTTGTTCTACACTTTGTTTTCCATGTCTAAGTTCCTTCTCTTTGTTGTATGATGTTTCTTTTTGTGATTTTATTTTTTATTTTATTTCATTTATAGACATAAACCTATCATCATATGAAAGTAAGATTTAATTAATTTTTTACATTGTATTTTAGCAAGTTCCTCAAGCTTGATGTCTTAATCTGCATATGATTAACGTTCATATGAAATATTAAAACTAGTTTTTAATTCATTTGTAATCCTTATAAATCAAAATGAAAAACATATTGTATAAGAGTAGTTCGACATAGTTAGATTTGATCACTAATTAGAGGTGTTTTCTTCATTAATAATGTTTGATCAAATTTGAATGTAAATTGTGTTTTCCACAATAGTATTGAATTTCCAATTGCTTTGAGCATCTTTTAGTGATTTCTAATCATAAATGGTACTTTTAAGTTGGTGGCAAACACATGTTTTAGAAGAAAATTTATGATATTATTAGTTTTTGTTTGGATGCTTTCAATATTTGGTTATGTTTTTGTTTATTAGGATGAGGCTCACCATTGAATCGTGTGGTCTTCTAGTGATTTAATGCAACTGAATTATACAAATGTTATATTTACTTTGCTTGTTGGTTGCCCCTCTATATTTTATAAAAAAATATTTCTACATATAGATACATGAGTGCTCTATCATGGTAATGCACGTTATGAAAATGTTTACATAAATACAATAGAATCTGATAATACTTTTGACATCATCATTCACTTTTATATCATGTTTCATTATGTATTTATTGGGAATGGGGGGATTCTAAAGGTTTTTAACGATGGTCTTTAATTAGTATCCGAGAGATAATTGAATTTTGGATGTATTCTGAAATGCAAGCATAATCTCTAAAATCTACCACACTTCTATTTACTAAAATCCGATTTAGATCATTCTCTATATGGGTAAAAAAAATGGTTCATTAAGAAACCTATGGAATGATTACAAAATTCATAGAATATACAATAGCTACCACATCTCTATTTATAAGAATGTTTCTACATGCATTATTCTCTAGTTTAGTCCTCTCCAAAAATACCCCATTGAAACATTGAAAGTTTGACATAGTAAAAGATATCATACATAAACATTTTGATAAACACATCCTTTAATACAACATTATCTTTCTTCTACTAAAAATTATTGTGATGAGATGAAGGGATCGATACTTTAACCTGAATTTATTGTCTTGCGTTCAATGTATTCATCGATGCACATAGTAAACTAACTAAAAATGAAATGAAGATTTATTTCACAAGTACCCATTCAAATTTTATGGGTATTTCTTTATTCTTTTTTGTATGCAATCCCCATCTCGTAGTTCTTTGTTTTTTCTCTTTGTATTCGAATATCGATGATTTGAAATAGTGTCTCTTGTCTTCATGAATTCAAGAAATGCAATGACGATGATTCATGTCCATATTATATTGACAACATTGATGATTCATCAATTTAGCCAACCTACTACTTCCCTGAGTCTTTGCTATTGCCAAGCTTGAACTTAGGACTGTAAGCAACACTCCTCCTCATTGCTAGCAGTGATTTTCAGAGGGAAAAATTGTTGAATTGTTAGATGAGGATTGCATAGTAAAATGTGTTGATGAACATCAATCATTCAATGTATGCACATCATTTTAATTCCCTCGACATTGATATATATATATACATCGTTACAATTACCTTAACAACGATTTCCCTCTATATGAAGTAGCATATTCCCTTTTGTAGAAGAAATTTATGGATAAGCAATGTAATAACTTTTTAATAGCATATTCCCATCGATTTAATAAGTTTTTGCAAATCCTTAAATTGATGTTTTAAGGAAAGATGATTAACAAACACCTATTAGCATATCGCCCTTATTTATTTGAGATGTCAAAATAATTATGTTTACAAAGTGATCTCAAATTTAATGTAAACTGAAATACGATGATTTTCTTCAAAGCCCCGATTTTAACATGTATACATTGAAATATCATCATATAGACATAATTTTTTGACCACAAATCTAATAGTGATATGTGTATGGAACGTAATTACTTGATACTATCGAGAATTTAAATGAAGTGCTTCTATAATGGAAAATTATATAATCTACAATGAATTACCTTATAATTTCACCAAAGTATCTTGAATCTTACCACTCAAGGACTCTATTTGGCGAATCCTAAGAAAGTTTTCCAATTTTACATTGATTTGCAAAGTTACATCAGTGCAACAAGAATTGAAAGAGTCAAAGTTGACGTTCAATGCATTATCAATACTCTTATATCAACTCTTAGTGGAAGAGTCTCCTTGTGAATCTAATACCACAAGGTGTTGAACACTTTTCTAGCTAGTGATCTATGTCATGATGGTTACATTGCATCCTTAAATCAAAACACATATGCACCTTATTGGTAAGATAATATGAATGGTTCTTTAATATTTTCAATTTTAATGTGGTTTATCTTTCTTAAGATTGAATCCTTATCCTTCATTACATGTAAAAGCAAACAACAATTATAAGAGATTCCAATGCTTTCATTCCAAGGGAACTTGTTTCTCACACCATCCATAGTGCCTTACTTGGTTAGAATGGATCCTTCCTTGCAAAGTGCATGTAACCTAATTGGGATACGTTTCATGTAAGAAAACGATAAAATCCAATTATTTTCATAATTGCATGCCATAAGCAAACAATGCTCACATAATCATAAAAGGAAAGGAAATCTCCATCATTGACAAATAATAATTCTAGTAGTATAGGATTTGTATATCATTTATTGAGAAAAAGAATACCATCCTATTGTGTGATCCATTAGTGGTTGACTTATACATGTTAGGAATAACAAAACTTAGTTTTAAGTACGAAAAATAGTCTTTCCTCAACGACATTATGGATTTTTCATGCATGTATTACGTAATGTCATAAAGTACTAAGTGAGATTTCATATATATGTTTTTTCACAAGTTCTATAGCTTGAGTCACATGAAGTCCTTGTATGGAAGATCACAACCATGTTTGGATACAATATATTTGGATTTACTTAAATTTGATACCACACAAACACACTACAGAAAGCACCAAAAAAAATATTTTTCATAATTGAAATTTGCCCAAGGTGAATGATTTCACCGCTCCTACACCTGATGGCTACTTAGAACAATATTCATTCCCACAATACATTTACAAATATACTATATCTCCATCGACAAGATAATTTGAGCATATGTGACCTCCATGAAAAGAAAGAAATTGATCAATCTTTGGGACTAAGGCATGCATCCAATAATGAGGCAGAGGCTCTAGTCAGATTTCAAGGCTTATCCATCCTATAAGATAAAGGTGTATCTTAGGTGTTGGTCATAGGAAAAGATTTGTTTCTTATCAGATAATTGTATTATCAAACCCCTTTGAACAAATTCAAACTTTCTAAACTTCCCTGTAAGTTGATTTCTCTATGTCATTATTTTGAATCAATTTCATTTTATCATGTTTTAATGTTGCAAAATGGAGAGACTGATCACTAAGACAATGTTGGTGTAATAGTGGAAGAAGGATTAATTAGTGTAAATGGGGAGTTCCTTTTATGATTCCTCTTCCATGATATTAATGGATTCCAATGCAAAGGATATAATTCTCTCCACACACTTTCCCATGTGTTTATGAGGAGACAAGAATTCATTATTCATTACCATTATTGATTCCTTCATTACCCATGGCATTTTAAATAAATGGCACATTATTTAATGGTATATTGAATGGAAGGTTGATCAGGTGTGGGTTAATTCTCTATATATTTCTAGAAATATTTATTTCTTGCATGTTCACATCATCTCTGTAATATCCCCATATTTGGATTCCCCTTCCCTGGAGTTAGACGTGGCCTTATGAGTTTATGTCAGGCTAACCAGAGGAGTAAAATGAAGATAAAAACGAGATCAGGAAATTTGGAGGAATTATTTGAGGCATAGGCTAGTCCATTCACCATATTTCATCATCAAGATCATTCCCACATAGTTCTCTCTTGGTTTTGTGGAATTTTGACAATTTTCGTAATGTTGGGTTATTATTGAGAATACTTTAATTAAATACACTAAAGGTATTATTTGGATCATATTATCTGACGGGATACCCTTGTGTAATAACTTATTGGAGCAAGGACAAAAATATCTAAAGCATGGTATAGTGAGAAAGGGACTTTAGCATCCAAGAATTTCTTAAAAAACCAATTAATCACTTTCTGATATAAAAAAGACTTATAAAAAGGGGAAATAAGGGCTATGCGGATTTTCTCAAAGAAGGAAAGATCTAGAAGGGGGTTAAAACAAGTATAAAGGAAGGGTATCACTTCACCTTCCTCGTTATGATTTGATCTCTTATTTGGAGTGCTCTTCGAGCCAAGGTTTTCATTAGGGTTTTCGCAAAACCCTTCCATTGTTGGTTTGGTTTTGGTGGTGCAACATATGTAAATTTTAACCTTGTACAATATTTTACTGCAAACAGATTTTCAATAAAAGAACATTAAAGATACAATGGAAAATATACACATTACACAGATATTTTTCCCTTGGAACCCCAAACCGTGAAAACCGACATATTCTATATTCATTCATAGTGATACATTGTTTACAATACAATATACATATAGGAGCCAACGAAATCCAAAACCCTAACCCAATGACCTAGATTAGTCAGCAAACCTAATTCCTTAACTGGAAATAGAAAACCATCAGAAAAAACTATGTGCTGAAAAAACACCCAACAATGGACACAAAAATTGAGGCGAAAAGAAAAACGAGGCAACAAATGAGACCCGTTTCCCGAGGAAAAAAATAATTCTCCGGGATGTTGCCCCCAAAACCCTGAAGGTGGGCCACCATCAACCCCCCCCACCCGTGCACCCAACGTAAGATAGAAGACACTAGAGCTAGTCATGCACAGAATATAACACATGCATAACAACATCCACCCTAGCTAGACAAGAGGGAAATCCATCTGGGGTTTCCATTTGCACTTCATACTGAGGTTTATCTTCAGTCTTTGGTGCAACAAATTTCTTGGAAGTTTTTTTTATTTCCTAGATGGATGATTTATCTTTTCTATTGGTCGTAGGAATTTGAGGAGGTTGAGAGGTTTTGGAAGGTTCGTTGGCACATTGATAGATTTGTAGGTATCCTTGAAAGGGACGACCTCGTCATTTTTTGAAGCATGGGGATTTGAAGCGGTAGTGAATCATATTAAGCAGACCTTGAGGGTTTATTGAGAAGTATGTGTGGATTTGTGAGGGATCATGGCATCTTAGGAGGTCACTAGGGTTCCCTTAAAAGGGTCGATCCATTCCTTGTATAACCGTGGGGATCTAGAGTTGACTGAGAGGAAATTCTGTAGGGTTGAGTGGTTTTGGAGGATCCATTAGGATTAGAGGAGGATTGCTTTGCTGGGAGAGGGACATGGATGACTTGGACAACGATTCGAGAAAATCGACACCATCTTATAAGGTTTTCCAACAAAATTTATGTAGTTGAGGAGGGGTGGACCATCCATTAGAGGAGACCGTTGTATCACTTCAAGTTTTGTTTTGAATATTTTGTGGGTGTTTTCATTGATATGTTATAACTTCCATAGAAGCCATGAAAGAATTTCTTTCTTGTATTCTGATCTTCATTCATAATAAAAATACCACATATTGTCTCTTCCATTTTTGGTATACTTAATTTGCATGCCATATGTTTGATGAGATGTCTATAACCAAAATACATGCAAAGTGTTTGTCAAAAGTTGGCAATGAGTTTATACCTTAAAACAAAGGCAATGAAAAGTATTTGACAAGAGCACATAATAATAAACAATACATTTGCATTAAAAAGAAAATATGCTAGCCTATTTATAATGGGGATATTATAGTGGTATCAGAGATGGTTTTCCTTCCATCCTAAGGGGGAAATCAGTGAGGAGTTATTTTAGATCGTCCACATACAAGAAATTTTCCTATTGTTTTCTTTAAGTAACCAACAATGAAGTGGATTAGGAAGTTGAGGACATATCTAAAACTTAAGAGACAACTAGAAACACTTCCATACGTACCTTACTACCGAGAGTATCTAGCATTGGGTGAGGATATCTTTGCAACTTTCTCCTTTTAAGGTTATTACACTGTCAAGTACAGAAGTTGGCCCAAGGATTTGGACAAGGATTCCATTAAAAGAACGTGGCATAAATCAATGAAAGATGAGCACAAAGGATGGCCGGAGGAACATGAATCTAATTATGTTGAGGATGTGTGTATAGAGGAAGACCAAACATCAACATATGATACACCATCAGAGCTAATCGATGAAGCCAATGACACTAGTCTGTTGGATGGGAAATATGAGGATGAAACATGTTGTGCTACTCATGGTGACTATGAGGATATGTTCCAACCATCAGATGTTGAGGATCCAACATGTCCCCTTGTGTATGATGATGATGTCTCAAGTGTGCTAGCACCTAACTATGACGTGGGTTCAACACCTCATCCTAGTTATGACATGTATGATGATGCATGCGTGGAGGATAACAATGAAGGGGTTGATTTGGTGTATCAAGAGGATAGTCCATGTGAGTCCTATAATTACACAATATCATATAGTGGGTCATTTAGTCCCTTCTGTGATTTGGAGAACAAACTATTGGTCACAAAGGAGGGAATTATGCAAGAGTTGATGAGGGCCGATGGTGTTCATAAGTTTATTGAAGATGTTATGTGGAAAACTCAGATGAAGGAGAGACAAAAAGGAGTTGCAGATGGAATAACTAGTGCTCAATTACACATCACTAAAGAAGCACTAGAGAAAATCAAATATGATTACCTACAATTGTTTATGGATAGGGACCTTGCTCTTAAGTTCACTAAAGACAAGGAAAAGGAGATTGAGAAACTTTGTTACCAGATGAGTTTGAAATTATCTTCATCATTGACAACAATAGATACTCCATCATTTGTGGTAGCCATGACATAGGAGGGTGAGAGTGCCACTCATGATTTAAGGGAGGAGCCTCTTGTGACGATCCTACACGAGGAGCATTCAGAGTTATGGGTGTTGAAGGAGAAGTTTGAAAAAGAGGGTTTTGACAATGTGCTTGTTTTGCATTGTGGGGATCATGAGACGCCTCCATTAGAGAATCCACTAAAGGCTCAATGCTTAGCTATAGAGGAGATAGTTGAGTACATCCCTTGGGGACCCAACTGTAGAGAAGTATATGCATCCATGGATTTGGTGGACAGGTAGATGACAGACATGGACACACTCTCAGATGTAGGTTCAAGCATAATCAATAGATTGATGGATACAATAGTCCCTACAAAGCACAGGATGGTACAGAATGATTCAATGATTGACAACAATGTGTAGGGGTATTCATTGGCACTTGGTAGTGTGCAATGGAGTTGTGGAGTGTTAACTCCAAGGAGACCTCTTGACAGAGTCCTCTAGCATACCCTTGAGTTTTGGTTACTTGATATTGGTGATTTGATGGGTGAGCCTTGAGGAGAAGCATATCCCTTGATGATTATAGTACATCTGGGATATCAACAGATGAAGGCCAGGGACCAGGATAGTTGCAAGTCTGCTTCCATATTTCATTATCATTTCTTGGCCATTCCCTTGGGGTTGACCAATGTGCTTGTCACTCTCTAGTATTGCAGGAAGTGGAAGAGGCATCTATTTCTCTTATTTGATTCCCTCGTTATATACAAAAGGACATGGGAGGTTCACCCGAGTCAGTTGGATGAGACAGGTGGCATTGTGGTCATGACAAGGACCTTTCATTTGGACCATATGATCAGTGCACAAAGTGCAAAGGAGGAGATACAGAATCTGTTGGAGTGGTTCATAGAGATTGCAACAGTCATTAGGAGTGGTGGACTTCCAATTTGGTGGTGGGCTCTTAACATTCATTGGAGTGATAGACTACTTCAGATAATGCATATGATTGAAAAGTTCATGTCAGTGATTGGTCCACGCCTTTGTAACGATATTGTGAGAAGAGTTTTTGAGCTTTGTCCTATACAATGAGGTATATTTTCCCTCACGGTACCCAGGATCTAGTCTATCCATAGGTTGGCATACTTTGACTTCACTGAGATGCTTTGGCGAGACATGATCCAGGATAGTGATTTTAGTTTAGGGGTCCAGTAGAGTAGAGAATAATATGATCATGGTGATCATAAGGGTGCAACATCGACATGATGGTTCCCCTCGAAGATTGGTTTGGGATTTGGGGGCTACAATTTTTGACAGTTCAGTAGCCAATGTAGATTAGATGGCCAATTTTCACTCTCTACAGTTTACTCTTCAGATGCTTAGGATTGGCTGCATGGAGGAGTGCTCTTCTAAGGAGTTGACCGATTTTGTGAAGCTTATGATTTCCTCGCTTATCAGGGGCATTCAGGAGGATTCTTGTGTTAGCCCCTTGCAGATCAGTGCTATGAGTAGAGGGTGTTTCATGTCATACACAATAGCATGGGACCCTGGTGACTTTACCACTTATGAACAAGTATGAGAGAAGTTCACATGGAGGGAATTTGAAGACGATATGTTGGGTGATATGGGAGAGTGTACGACTTGTCAACATAGTAGGTCACAGCACACTCATTTAGTAGGGTTGATGCAGTCCTTGCCCATTTCTAAGCGAGAGTGAGAAAGCATGTTGATAGATTTCATAATAGGTTTAACAAATAGTACATGTACAGTGATTGATCAATCATAAGAGTTCACACACTCCCTGGTGATTTCTTCAGAGTATGGGCAACACAGTTGACAGAACTATCCAATGGAGAGATGCTTAGAGTCCATGATCAAGACAAACTTCTTTGTCCAATATTCAAGATCGAGTATCGCAATGGATTTGCAGGCCGTGACTTCACCTGGATGTCTATGCAGGTTACTATTCATGGTAGTAGGTTCAAACCTTATATGTATTTGAGCATGGAGTTCTAGGAGAGGAGGGTGCATATTGGGCACGATGGTCGGACGATTATGATCAGAGTGGCACAAATTTAGCATGGCAGTTCCTCTCTAAGGTTAGCTTGGGACCCTGGGACTTCAGTACTAGACAGTTCAACAAGTGACACAAAGATCAGAGTTAGTTTTTGTTTTCATGAGATTGGTTCCCTAGCAGAGAGATTCTTTGAGGGATTGATCGGGTTATTGTAGTATCGAGTTTCCCTACTTAGAGATAGTATTCAAGGGGCCTCTTATGTCTACACCTTACCTGATTGTACATTGAGCGAAGGATGCTTCACATATTCCAGGGTGGTTTAGGACCCTGGTATTATTTTTAGTTTTAGTCTAGCTCAATTGATGGAGCGTCAGGTTGTGATGGCATTACTTGAGGATAAGCAATCTTTGGGAAGGGAGGATTGTATTGTCCCCATTTTTGGATTCCCCTGCCTCCAATTAGAGGTGACCTTATGAGTTTATGCCGACCTAACTAGAGGAGTAAAATGAGGATAACAATGATATCGGTAAATATGAAGGATTTATATGGGGCATAGGCTAGTCCATTCACCATCTTTTATCATCAAGATCATTTTATCATAGTTCTTTATTGGTTTCGTGGCATTCCAATGATTTCTGTAAATTTGGGTTATTATTGAGCATACTTTAATTAAATACACTAAAAGTATTATTTGGATCATATTATCTGAAGGGATACCTTCAAGTAAATAGCTCGTTGGAACCAAGACAAAAATATCTATAGGTTGTGATGATGAGAACAAGATTGTGGTGTTCAGGAATGTCTTAAAAAACCAATTAATCGCTTTCTCACATTAAAAAGAGTTATAAAAAGGGAAATAAGGGAATGTCTTAAAAAACCAATTAATCACTTTCCGACATTTAAAAGAGTTATAAAAAATGGAAATAAGGGTTATGTGGATTTTGTCAAAGGAGGAAATATCTAGAAGGAGGTTTGGAGAAGTATGAAGGAAGGGTATCACTTCACCTTCCTCATTATGATTTAATCTCTTATTTAGAGTGCTCTCAGATCCAAGGTTTTCATTGGTGCTTTTGTAAAACGCTTCCATTGTTGGTTTGATTTTGGTGGTGCAACATCCACCCTAGCTAGATAAGAGGGAAATCTATCTGGGGTTTACATTGGAGCTTCATATTGAGGTTTTTCTTCAGTATTTGGTGCAACAACTTGCTTGGAAGTTTGTGGGATTTCTAGGAGGGTCGATTTGTTTTTTCTACAGGTCGTAGGCATTTGAGAAGGTTGTGGGGTGTTTGGGACTTTGTTGTCACATTGAGAGAATCGAGGGGACACCAAAAAGGGACAACCTCACCATTTTCTCAAGCGTGGGGCTTTGAAGAGGAAACGAATAATCTTAATAAGGCCATGAGGGTTTATTAAGCAGATCATATGGATTTGTCAGCGATCATGATATCTTAGAAGGCCTTTGGGATTCTCATAGAAGGGCAGATCATTTCCTTCTAGGGTTGTGGGGTTTTTGGAGCTGTTTGAGAGGATTTTATGTAGGAACGAGTGGTTTTGGAGGATCCATGAGGATTGGAGGAGGACCACTTTGTTGCGAGAGGGTTGTGGGTGGCACGGACTACCCTTAGAGAAGGTCGACACCATATTATGAGGTTTGGAAGAAACATTTATGTAGTTGGGGAGGGCCACAACATCCATTAGAGGAGACTGTGGTATAACTTCATTTTTGGGTTTGAATATTTTATGGGTGTTTTCATTGATATGTTACAGCTTCCATAGCAACCATTAGAGACTGTCTTTGTTGTATTTTGATCTCCATTCATAATAAACATACCACATATTGTCTCTTCCATTTTTAGTATACTTAATTTGCATGCCATATGTTTGACGATATGTCTATAAGAGAAATACATGGAAAGTGTTCTTTGATGTTACTGGTTGATAGAATGATGGCTCATAGTTGTCTTCCTTCCACTGTTATATTGTCTCCCATCCCTTTGCCTTGGCATTAGCTAGGGACTCATTGTTCAATGAATTCTCCTTTGGAATTATGGTGGTATTCACTCCATCACGCATTGCAATTTTGGTTGTAGAGAAGAAAATGTAAGCAATTACCCCTATGGACCAACTATATGAGGACATGTAAACACTAGAAGAAGCTAGGAAAGTCTATGTAGATTTGAACACTATTACTCCTCCGGGGTATACATTTTAGTTTATTTTCTTTGACTTTTCTATGTATTGTTGTATAATTTTAATATTCACATGATTTATAAATAAGTACACTTACTAGGACTATTTAGTCTAGAGTAATATAAACTAAGGTATATTTTTCTGAACTTAACTACATTTTAGATTTTTTAAATGTATTACTCTATTGTCCAATTTTACCACATTGCTATCTATTACAAAGCTAACCATCACTATTTTAAAAAAAATAAATTGAACACATTTTATGATACACATTTTATCTATTATTAAGCTAACCATTCTTTTCACTTTGAAGTCTCATTATACATTTTATGATACTCCATGTGTTTAGTCTCATTATACATTTTATGATACTCCATGTGTTTAATGTTATAACATGCCTCCCGGTATTTCATATATAGGATCTGTTCATCGCACATAGTGGAATTCAATTAAACCCACTATGGCATATATACTTCAACGTAGTTAGTGTTGAGTTAGTGAAAAAATAAAAAACCACTTTCGCAGAATATATATCTTTTATTAAACTGGATTAGTGTTCATAATTTTTTTTTTTTTTTTATGTATGATTAAAGTTTTATTAAAATATTTAATTTATTAAATTAAGTTATAAATTAAAATTGAATAAGTGTTAATAATTTTTAAGTATGATTAAAGTTTTATTGTAATATTTAATTTATTAAATTAAGTTATAAATTGATAAATTTCTTATATTAATTTTTTTTTTCTTTTAAAATGTCAAAATTTATTATAATTTAGTTGTTAATGAGTATTGAGTACAACTATCACTAGTTAATATTAATGAATGAGAGGTGATGATGCCAGTGGACACATCATCCTCATTTAAAGAAAATAAAGAAATCTAAAAAGATATCTTATATATGTTTTTGGGTCTAGGATACTAAAGGTTAATATTACTGAATGAGGGGTGATGATGCCAGTGGACACATCATCCTCATTTAAAAAAAATAAAGAAATCTAAAAAGATATCTTATATATGTTTTTGGGTCTAGGATACTAAATGGCTTTCTTACATTTGAGAAAAAACAAACTCTTAGTCAAATGAAAGCACTATTAAAGTCTTGTTTCAATATGAAAATCTAATTTCAACTTAAATAGTATCCCAAAAAAATATTATTCCGAAATATACTTTGTAATAACATGTAACTTTACTAAAATATTAAACAATTATAAATGTGTTTGGTATGTAATTCCATCTTTTTAAAGGAAAAATTTGTCATAAAATTATAATAATAACTCCTATTCTACCTTTCGGCATGTGTATGCAATGTAATTCCACTTTTTTAAACTAAAAAATTATCATAAAATTAAAATAATAACTTCCATTAAAATTTGACTTTTAATTTTTTGGTATTTTTAAAGAATTTAGCTATATAAATTTAGGTGATATCACCCATTTTTATTTTATAAGTTGTATTTTTTAATACATTAATGGATTCAGCATAATAAAAAATCACTAAAATACTATAATTATAAAAATTCAACCACTTAAATTTACAGTTATAACAATTTATGAACAGATTTTAGGTAAAATCGACCTGAAAATAAGTCCAAGAAGCATTAAAATTCCTAAAACTTGCCGCGGCCCACCAGGAATAGGAGATGTGCATGCACATGCGTTGCACAATACGCCTACCGTGACTCTTGGTTAATTTTCGCGGTCCGCCGCCTGACAGTGGACAGGGTCCATCGCAGGGCCACCTTTTAATGATAATGAAAGCTATTCGAATGAAAAGCAAGAAAATAGCGACTACCGAGACGACCTCACATGTGAGTACGGCTCCGGGATGTAATTTGCACGGGCCCTGCCTTCTCCCAATAATCAGATGGATATGAAGGCACGACTCTTTTTTCTTTGAAGTCCACGAGAACCTGAGCACATTACTGGACATCTCTCTCCTGGGCTCTTTGCACAGGAATATCAGAAGTTACAGAAAGCGTTTATTTTGTTTTCTGTGTGTTGGTTGAAGTTTCGTAATTTCTCGAGCTGCTTATTATATGGAACAGCCTTCTGGACGCGGGCAACAAGCGGCGTGGACGGCCGGTTTCCAACGGATATATTTGAGCCGCCTGGTGGCCATGCTGCACCGTGGGAAACTCGAACGCGCGACCAGCGTCTTGGCTCGAAGTCGAACCATTAAATTTGCTGCGGATCTGTCACTGGCCACGACGTCGATTGGTCGAACCGCCTGGAGCCGGGCAATCATTTGCAAATACCTTTTCAGGCTTAACAAGAGAGTAGCTAATTCCAGAGGGAATTCCCACGGCAAAAAGAGATCTGTGACTGCCAAAGCCAAACGCCGCAAACCGAACGCTGCTTCCGACAGTTCCGGCAGGCAGAAGCCCGGAACAGAATCCAGGCTGAGGGTGACTACAGAGCTACTCTCACGTGACAACTGTGATGAAGAAGCTGGAGGCAACGTGGCTTCTCGTATGCAGGTTCTGAGGACGCTGGTGCCGGGAAGCCTCGGACTGGACACGCCCGTTTTCCTAAAAGAAGCGGCGGACTACATCGTGGCGCTTAAAATGCAGGTTCAGGCCATGCAGGCACTTGCAGACTGCTATTCAAATTCAAATGCTGATGATGCTCGCCATTTCTCGATATAAGATCGCGAGATCGAATCTTGTGCGGCACAAGCAAGCGTGATGGGCGTATTACGTGCAGCAGCTGGTAGTATAATGTGTATTTGTCGAAGGATGAACTCAGATTTAGAGTTTTATTTTAATTAATTAGTTGAGCAAACATCTCTATGCAGTAAATCTTATATGTATTTGATCATCGCCCTCTTTGTAATCTACTGTGTCTTCTTTATTAATCCAATGTCGTTTGTCCTCAGAACTCTATGTATGTCCCGTCTTCCATCAAGCTAAAAAAAATGTCGATGCAGTTACGCATTCTGCTCTCGCTTTTGTAGCAACCTGTCATGAATACGAAGTATGGCTTTCGGATTTATCTATGGTGACATTTTCTGTTTAAACTTCAAATGTTATGGGGTATAAAATATAATTGTATTGGCAATATAAATGCTCATGATGTGAATTACGTGCCGGATTTCTTCCAGTTAGTGCCCGCATCT
>JASDQU010680996.1:17182-32432 GCA_032191745.1 Picea mariana
GACCATGATGAATGGGTGAAGGGGGAATAAGCATCCATAGAGTGGGCAAGGAATTAGGGGCTGGAAGGTGGGAAAAGGGGCTAAGTGTTGAGCCTAGGGGCTAAGCCTAGGGGGTTTAAGCCTGGGAATAATATTTTAATATTATCCCAAAAAACATGTGCATTTTATGTTTTATCCTAAGTTTCTGGCAAAGGGAGAACATGCAAGGGAGATGCGTGCTAGTGGAACGCATGCAGTTTCATGGGTGAAAAGTGTCAACCCTGACGCATGCGAATAAAACGACCAGGGTGAGCCGTGAGAAGGGTTCCTCCCCCATTCTACCCGATCGTCTGAATGCGTACGGAGCCCTGGATAGTACTACCAACCTGACTCATGCAGAGAACCTTCGTGTGTCCCTGTGATTCGAAAGGTCTGTGTCTGACTTTGAGAAAACCGGTGTGTATATTCTCTGAATGAGAAGCCTGCGTGGATTTGGGGAAGAGTTTGTGTTTGGTTTTGGAAAATTGGTACGCCCCTTCTTTGTTCTAAACCGGGGAGTCTAAATTGACCCCTATGTGGACGACTCGTCACACATCCCTGAGAATATAGAGGGTGAGTCTATCCCGTGTTTCCGAATTGAGAAAACAGAAGTGTCCCGTCCCTGCTAAGCCTGGTTATACTATTGCACCTGTCTGGAGCTACCCTGGGGTGTTCGTGTCTGGATTCCCGTGGATTTTGGTGGATGTGTAGTGTTTGATCCTGTGTGGCTTGTTGGCCAGTTTGTACAACACTCTCTCCAGATGAGAGAGGTGGTTGAAGTTGGAAGAATAGGTTGTTGGACCTGTGAGCGACTCCCTCCAGGTGAGAGAGTGCGCAGAGGAAGGAGAGAACTCCTAGAAGGAACCTTGTAGCTGCCATAGAGCCCGGAGACTTCCGGTTTGGCCTATTCCTGTAACCCAAGGCAAGGGATATTAGCAACCGAAGGACTGTCCAGATGACAGAGAAGGTGTATACTCCTGGGGTGGAACAGGCATGTGGGGAATGTGGATCTGTGGGCAGTGAGCGTGGGAGGTTCCTTGGAGAGAATCCCTTCCTTGTGGTTGTGTGTTGTTTTCCCTGTAACCTCAGCCTAGCCTAGGATTCCTTGTCTTGGGGTGGAGCTTAGTCCCAGCTCGGGGGTGACCCACTGCTGAGTTGATGAGCAGTGTGGTCTAAGGCTGGGAGGTTCGTGGAAGACCTGCACTTGGTTGGTGGATTCTACCACTGTTAAAAGATAAGTATCTGATTATGTTTTAATCATGTTTTGCATGACTCTACTACTTATGTTATCATGATTTCCGTTGTGTATATGAATTAGTATGAAATGCTATTGATTGTTAATTATGGAAGTAACTCATATGAATACTCTATGTAGAATGTGTTTACTTGTTTAAATGCATGGGATTTATAATACCTGTATGAGTTATGTGCAATCATGGTGTTATAGTCTTTTTTTAGTAGCGTTTAAACCTTGGTAGCCAGAAAAGGTGCGCTACAGCTTCCAAGAAAGTAGATACAAGTATCTATCACCATGGACTGATAAATTTATTGGGTGTCTCTAAATTAAAGAAAAGAGGAAGTAGTTGGAAACAATTCATTACCCACGAATTTACCCTAGAATAAATTACTTAAAGCCTGAGTCAAGAATCTAAGAAAAATCTAGGAAGTAGTGAAAACAAGGAGAAGCAACCGGGTAGGGAGACTGAAGATGTTGGGACTAGAATCAAACCAATGTAGAAAACAATAATCAAAATAATAGAAACCCATGAATCGGGAGTCAAAACACGAAGCAGTAGTAAGCCTCCTGGAGAATTTAATATCAAGCTAGAATCTAGTGCCAAATCCTCTATCCAGGAGAAGACCAAAATGAAAAAGGAAAAACAAAATCATGAACCATCATCAAAAACAAAGAAGAGGAGGCTATTAAAGGAAGAGGCTGAGATGCCTATCATTCAGGTATTAGAAGAAAAATCCCCTTTCAGTCTAGATCTTACCCGCAGGACTACTAGGAGCATGGTTAAACAGATAGAAATCCCTATTATTCCAACCTTGCAAGAGGATCCAGTGGATATTCCCACTTCACTAGAGGTAGGGGATGAGAATATTCAGGTAAATAATGCAACAAAGGAACTTGTTACAGAAACTTTACAAGATTTATCATTTGGAGGTAAAGATAGGAAAATGGCTAAGATAAAGGAAGACCCCCTGTGTACTCTAACTAAATAATAGATGAAGATCATGATAAAAAGAATTCAAAAACAAAATGTGAAATTGAGATAGTATCTGACTGAGTATGAATCTTTGGATGCACATATAAAGAAGGAGAATGAATTACTTAAAGCCCAGAACCAAAAGCTACGAGATAAGAAGGAAAAACTCACTGTCAAACTTAAAAAGGTTGTTCATTTGGGTAAAAAGTGGGAAGCAGAGGCTAAATGGAATTTGTTACATCTTCGAATACTCAAAATATAGTAGAAAGAGTTGAAGAAGGGTGAAACCTCAGGGCTGAACATTTTAGCCCAAACAACAGATGGGTAACTCAATTTTAACTGGCACCAATTTTGCAATTTTGAAGACCATTCTTCCATGAGGAGATGAAATGGATAAGGCATGGGGGAAATGTTGGGTATCCTTTTTTACATCCATAGTTATCTTACTCTTATGCCTTATATTGATTTTGTTTCCCTAAAGCTATCAGTAATCCATTCATTTTGCATGATGATATACCCATTTGACTGTTCCTTGGTGTACGTAAGGTAATTAATGATTAAGCCTATGATTTTTATGGTTTATTGATAGTTAGGACAATAATTTATATGTTTCATTCCATCTAATCATATTGTTGTGGAAATCATCGCAAGACAGGGCATCCAACACTAGCAAAACAAGTATCTGGTACTCACACTCCATGTCATCAGGTACTAGAAAAACAGGTATCTGGTACTCACACTCCATGTAATCATGTACTCACGATTCATCTCATTCGGTACCAAAGTGTTCCAAAATTCATCTGGTACCAGAACGTTCCAGAAAAACATTCAGTACCATAATGTTTTGGGCCATCTGGTACATGTGTCAATGAGCCATCTAGTACCCGAATCTGCAAATATGAACGCCATTAAATGAATGGATCTATCGATGAGCTCGAGGAGTCAGTTGGTGGTTGAGATCACATATTTTGAGTGTATACGATATTATTTCATCCTCATGCACTTTGTGTCATGAGGATGGAGTAATTTTCAAAACGAGAAAATCATGTAGTAGACTTGATGCGTTTATTTTTACATTATCTATTACCTCAATTGTATCAAGTTGTTTTTCTTATAAAGAGGGCATGTAGGTGACTGAAGGGGAGTCAAATAATACTATTCTGAAATATTTGTTTATGAACACATATTTGATGTAGATTTATTTGTTGGGAATTAATATGAAGTGGAATTTACCGATCATGTGCATTCTTTAAGTTTATTATTTCGTGAGATCTTTTAAGCTTCCCTGTTGGAATTAGCAAGGGCCCATCGGTCCAACTTTGTGAGCTTACCGTAAAATTGTAGTGTATATCTGGGTCTTGTACTACTGTGATGCGATCTGTTACTAGTTTGTAATCACGTTAAATTTAGTTGTTATTCATCTTGTACTTAGCATAATCCAATCTTTGGTTTGAATGAGATGTGAATTGAGCTATGATGAGTGTGGTGAACCAAAAACTGTAAATGATTTATTCAGTTTACTTTCAGTGACTTATAGTGGTTAATTAGTTACATTTTTGAAGTGTGATTTCTGAAGTTTTCATTTATCTTGAATTGTAGAAGTGTGTTAGCGCCAAAGTAACCTGATAATCCATCTTTTGCATTACATGGATTGATAAATGGATTTATGTTCATGGTTTATTAAATTAAATAGTTCCCCATAATCTATTATATGTTCAAAAAGTGTCTGAGTTTGAATTTGTTCATACGTTGCATTTGATTGAGTGTGTAGAGGTAGAATGGAATTGATAAAGTGTTAACCATTGCAGGAAGAGGATATGATTCCCTCATTTATATTTCATGAGCCAGTAAGTGGGACACTCTCTTTTCTGTATCAGAAACTCACTCGTTGAATTCTACAAGTGTGTTCTTTGTCAATCTTTTTGAATGATAAGACTTAATTTAAGATAGAATGACTTATGTTTCTTTGTATAGAAGGATTTTCTTTCCTTGAAGGTGTGATTAGTCTTTGGATTGAAATGGAGTTTTAGATTTACAAATAATATGTTTATCAGTTAGATTAAGATCACATGTTTCTGACACATATAATATAGAAACTCTTTTGATTATGAATCATGATTGACTTATTAATGATTGGAAATATATTCTACATATAATTGCACCAACAGGTACCAAAAGCTATGGATTCTTGCACATTTTTGTGGATTCAGACCCAAATTTGTTGATTAGGGGAAGAATTTTGTTTGAAGATTCTTCTATTATGTTCCTTCCATAAGTTCCACATAAAATTTCCTGGGAAGAGCTCCCATGCTTTATTTAGTAGGAAATTTTTGAAGGCACTGACAATCCAGTCCATTGTGGTTTTGGTTGTGTCATTGTTGCTTCCCCTAGAATGAAGAAACAACATTTCTTTGTTATCCCAGATGGTTCTCGCTTCTCGACATTTTCACATAAGGTGATTTGCATTTTCTTCGTCCTACCTGCATAGAATGAATATGGAGGGGCCTTTGTATCCTTTCTTTCTAATCTTATCCCAAGTCAGGACTTTCTGCGTTAGAACCAACCACAAGAAGGTCAAAATTTTAGGCCAAATCCCAGGTTTCCATATGCGTTGTCATTCTATTTCTTTTCTGTGTCTGTCAGGGCTACTGCCCTCAGGCAAGTGTCCTTGAATTTGAAGGTACCTTCTCCTTTTCTTCCCCATCGAATGATTTCTAGGCCATTTCTTACTCGGATATGTCGGAGGGTAAGCTCCTCTTCAATACTTTGCTTTACTCTCGTACTCAGATGAATTGGCCAATCTTCCAAGTCTCTCAAGTATCTTTCATACTCCGTGTTTGAGTTTCTCGTATCCTTCCAACACTGGTAGACGTGGGTCCATCCTCTTTCAGTGAGGGAATCTCTTGCTAGAGTTAATCCTTATTTTCCATCCAAAGAGGGAGATTGCTCCCAGACATCGTCCCAAAAAAGGGTTGACCTTCCATTGTGGATCTCCCAGAATCTGTCTTTTTGAACTAGCTCTTCCAAGAATTATTCCATATGAGGGATCCAGAACGTGAACCATCCATCCAGATGAGGTCTTTCCAATCCACGTCGGGGGCATACTTGTTCTTCCATAGCTTGGCCCTTAAAGCGTCTAGGTGCTTAACCTAGCACCACCATAGTTTCACTGCTAAGAATTGTCCATCATACTGAGGATATCTAATTCCCACCTTGCCTTGGGACTTGGGCTTACATAGATTTTCCCAATCTATTAGGGCCCAATTTTTTTCTTTTGTTTTCCCTCCCCATAGGAAGGACCATTGAAGGGTTTTGATTTTTTTGATGATTCCTTTAGGAGTAGCCAAAACCAAGAAAAGGTAAAGGCATGGAATTGAGGACAAACTTAATTAGAAGGATTCTCCTTGGGAGGGTGAGGAAGTGATGCGTCCAGTTGTTTACCTTGGCTTCTAGTTTTCCCAGTAGCTCTTGCCAGGATGTGTTCTTGTTGGCATTGTCTATGAACGAGGCTCCTAGGTATTTAGAATGGAGGCTGGATTTTTGGAATCCAAGGATCAGAGCTATGTTTCTTTGGAAATTTATAGGTGTATTAAAGAAAAATATTTGATATTTAGTAAGGTTTATAGTTGTACCCGAGGCTTATTTGTAAAATTCCAAGATGCTCTTGATTGTTTTGGCTTCCTTCACTGTGGGAGAACTCATGAGGATATTGTCATCCACGAACTAGATATGGGAGCCCAGGTCCACCTCATCCTGGAGTTTGATCCCTTGTAATTTATTTTCAGCTACAACCTTTTGGATTAGTCTCCTCAAACCTTCCACTAGGATAATCTAGAGGTAGGGGGATAGAGGATCCCCCTTTTTTATTCCTCTCGACAGAATGAAGGTTTTTGAGGGGGATCCATTTACTAATATTGAGAATATGTTTGACAATATTATCCCATAAATCCATTTGATCTATTTCTCGGCAAATCCAAACACCTCTAACATCTTTTGGAGGAAACTCCAACCAATGCGATCATATGGATTTGACATGTTCAATTTGATTAGCATACTTGCCTTTTTGGACTTTTGTATGGAGTGAACAGTTTCATGAGAAACTATTATCCAATTAAGAATTTGTCGTCCTTCTACAAACCCTTCTTGTTCCATGGATATAATGTTTTTGATGAAGGTTTTAATTCTGTTAGCAATGAGTTTAGATATTATCTTGTAGATAACATTGCATAAGGCTATTGGTCTAAATTTCTCAGTTGTGTTCATCTCTTTATATTTTTGGATTAGAGTTATGAAGGTAGCATTGAAGGCTTTAAGAATTGATTTAGAGGACATTGATTCTTCCACAACTTCCCAGATGTTTTTCCCTATAATTTTCTATCATTTTTGGAAGAAATTAATTGTGAAATCGTATGGCCCGTGGGATTTACCTGTCTTCATTTCCATTAATGTCCTCTCCACTTCTTCCATTGAGTTTGGGCTCATCAAAAATATATTATGTTTCGGGGTGACTAATTTTGGGATGCAACTTGTGATCTTTTAGATCGCCTCCTCTCTATCCCCTGCAGGTTCGATTAGCAATGATTGGAAATGGTTCAACAATTCCATTTCTATACCATCAATGAATTATAATATTTCTTCTAAGGGTCTAGTTAAGGAATCAATCTTGTTTTGGTTCCTTCTTTGAATCAAGGAGTTATGAAAAAAAATTGTATTCCATCTCCTTCTTTCAACCACTTAACTCTGGATTTTTGGTGTTCGAGGATCTCTTCTTGTTTATCCTTTTTTTCTAGCTCCAACATGAGTTGTTCCTCTCTATTTATGGCTTCCTCTGTCTAGTCTCCTTTTGTAGCTTCCAGTTGAATGGTGGACATTTTTGTTACTAGAAGTTTCTTTTCCTAAAAAATGTTCCCAAACACTTGCTTGTTCCACTTCTTGATCCTAAGCTTGATGTGTTTCAATTTCTGTGAACTTGAAACATTTTGGTGCCATACAAGTATGGGTTTTCAGACCACAAGGTTTCAATATTTTGCATAAATTCCTGATGATCCATCCAAAAACTTTTAAAGCGGAAAGGATTTCGAAGGAGGACATTTTCTCCTCCGAGGAAAGGTTGATCGACCAGTGGTCTGAGCCATTAAAGGGGAGGAATTCCATTGAGATTTCTTATTGGCCCTTAAATAAGGCCTCCAATGTTAAGAATCTATTGAGTCTAACATAAATGTTTTTTTCCACCCTCCTTCTGTTGCTCCAAGTAAAAGGGTCGTTGTTGGGTTGGATATGAATTAGTCTATAGTTCTCTATTCATTTGCGGAAAGTCACACTTTCCTCCTCTAGATGTCTTATCCTACCTTTCTTCTCCTGGAGTGGAGAGATCATATTAAAATCTCCCCCAATAACCCAACGATGGCCTTGAAAGAGGGCCCCAAGATGTTTTAGAGAATCTAGAAATCCTCGCTTGAGTTGAAGTGTATGAGGACCGCAGGAATTCGAAATGAATCCTTGGGTTTGAGAACCCATCTCAGTGAAGCTAATCGTAAGAATTCTTGGAAGGGTGGAGAAAAAATCCAAACTTTACTTCTTGGGATCACATAAAATTCCCAGGACACCAGATGCGCCCATTGAGTCAATCACCTCTACTTCACAATCCCGCCAAACTTTCTTTGCAATTTTAATCATCGCCTCCTTGTCGCACTTCATTTCCTGGATTAGAACTACCTCTGTTTTTTCTTGTATAATTATTTTTTCATTTTGTGTTTGGATGGGGTATTCATACCATGCACATTCCATGATATGAGATTCATAATATTACTTTTGTTGGGTTTGGAAGTATCTTTCTGGGAGGCCTACCATTTGACGTAAATCCACCAGATGGGCTCTCATTTCTTCTATTACCTGTCGATATGGTTTTCTTCCTCTCTTATTTTCTTCATTGGGGAATTTTTTGAGGATCTTCAGGGCATTGACTTTTAACTTGAAGCTGCCCAAAGTGCTTGCTAAAATCCCCAACGTTATCTCCTTTCCCTTAATGTCATGTGAATCCTCTTGGAGATTGATAGGTTGATCCATATTCCTTTCCTTTGTTTCTTTTTCTCCTTGGTCTTTCATTTGGGTTTTAGTACTTCTTTCCACTTTTTCCATTTTAATATCTTCATAGTATTGAGATTGACCTCCTTGTTCTAAGTCTTGATCCTCCTAGTCTTGCATTTCCAACTCACTTTCTTTTGGCTCCACTGGTTTTTATTTTGGATTTGGTGTGTTATGTTTGTCTGTGGTTTTCGTTCTCTGTATTTCCTTTTTCTTTGGCTCTTCCCATATTTTCTCTTGATTATATAGGTTGTTCTCCCCCATGGTTTTAAATATGGTTTTGTTGTTACTTTCTTTGCTAGTCAGTTGGTTACCCTGTCTTCGCCCCACCTTGTGTTTTCCTTGAATTTTGGTGAATTATTTTTCATTTGTTCCTTCTTGATGTTTAGTATCATTCTAATTTATATTTAGGGGGGATTCTCAAAAACAATTCCCATGGACATGGCATTTCCCACACCTAAAAGGGATATGTTAATAATCCATGGTTTGGATAAATTCATTGTCCTGGTATGACACTGTTACTGTTTCCGGGAGGGATCCTACCACGTTCATGTAGACGCAAATCCAGGAATATGAGGTGTATTTATCTATCTTTGCGACCTCAAAAATTTTGATGATGATACCAAGGTATTTCCTATGCCTTCCAGAGTCTCGTATTCACAAAATTCTTGAGGAAATGAGTATAGTCATATCTAGACTTGGGCTACCGTGAAGTCCTCTTTCTCTGGGGAAAATGTCTTCATCCAGTAGAAAATATGGAGGCATGTAGAATTGATGAAATACAAACCTTCTTCAAACACCTTGTCCCTATTATCGTGGATGAGAAAAAATGATTGTGACAAATATTTTGGATCTAAGCTTTAGGTCCACCTGACCCTTAACTTTCCACCGAGAACTCACCCATCCCATAAGATATTTTTTTGATGGCCATATCCCCATAAATTTACCTATTAAGGCATGGTATTTCATGTGTTGTATATAGTTACCTATACTGTGAGAAGTGACCTCATACCTACGGTTTTCCTTTGTGAATGCATGACAACGATTCACTTTAGTTTTTTCAGATCTGGTTTTTCTCTACTCCATATTCCCATCCTTGATACCCTTTCCTACACCTCCCATCCTCATATCCTCTGCTTGTATTGTCTCTTTTCCCATAATTTCATCCTTTAAAGTCAATCAATCACTTTTTCTTCTATCTCTGGGTGAACCAGAGGACCCTGACTTGTCTGCCTCATATTGAACTTACGCCGCCATACTCGTATCCTTGTCCTTACCCAATCTAGATTTATGAGAAGAACGAAATGAAAACATAGATCTATAATATTAACACATAGACACAATGAATAATAATAGAGATACAATAAAACTTTATTTCTATTAATAAGAAATATGTTGAAACTATAAAATGTAGACTGAAACAAGCTTGTTAGAATGGTGGTAGCTTATCTCTGAGAAAAGAAGTGACGACTACACTCATTCACAAGAAGATGAGTACAATGAGGCTCCAAAGACCTTTTTTTATCAAACATGAATGCCAAAACCATAGACATCCAAAAACCTAACCCTACGAGATGAAGCGCCAAAAGTCATGTGGGCCCCATTGGGTTAAGTTGGTACATCAACTTCTCGGGATCATAACTTTTGCATACGATATATGTTTTAGGCGCACGATAGTCTATTGAAAAGGTCTACCTGAGTAATACACATTATGTCGTCACATTGTACCTATATATATAGTGTGATTGTGGTAGGCCCACAAAACATTGTTCAGGGCCTCAAAACGACCTTGGAAGTTTAGGACCTGAAAATCTAGAAAATAACTCCCAATATGAAATTAGTATGTGATCCAGTTGGAATATGTGGGTGGACACCGATATCCACCTGGATCAATCCTCCCCATTAGGAAGCATTGGTCTCCATTGAGTTGAGTTCCACCATCAGATGAGGAAATTTTTGCTGAGTTTGGCCCCGGTTGAGCCACTTACCTTGGTGCATGAGCTTCCCTTCTTTGACAACACGATAAAGATGAAAATTCCATTGGAGAGTTCCCTTGACCTATGTATCCACGATCTTATTAGTGGATGCATGTTCCATGTTGTTATCACTGAAAAATCATCTGCAGCATTGCACACAATGGTTGAAGAAAGACATCAATTCCAGCAGCAATTAGTACACCTACAACACCAAAATACATCAAAAAGGCATAAAACTATACACTTGGTTCAAAAATCAAAGTGCACAAATTCACCAAAGGAAGCGGGCGTACTCTGTGCAAAATGCGCAGGCCAACACAACCCTACTTGTGCAATGTATGTAGAATGCACAAGATGTGTGACTTTCTATAAGAAAACTCACATACTTCTCATGAACGATGCGTTTATGAATCTTGTCGGCCTCTCAACCACTTCCAATCCGACCCCCAACACGATTTGACACTCTGAACTGAGCGAAATCTAGCTTGGAGGTTGGTCAAGGGCTAGGAAGTGCCCTAAAAGACCCCTTGCTCACACTATGAACCAGTTGTATCTTGCCATGAATGGACACTATAAATATGTGCCATGGGTGTGATAGAAAAATAAGAACTTCAAGGTATTGTTATGCTGCAATAATTCTTCTTAGAGAATCCTCTTTTCTCTTTGAATCATTCAAGCACTATAGCAAGGGCCATTCCACCCACCTCTTGAGAGGATTGGCATTGTATTTCTTCGCCATTGTCACTTGCCATTGTATGAGGAGAAGAGCTCTCTATTAGGGAACTCAAGAGCCCTCCCAAGAAGGAATATGGGATTCATAAGTCCCTTCCTTTCTCTATGGTGCTAGCCTTTCAATACATTGATCCATGGGTATCCATATGATTGTCATTTTTTGTTTTTCATGGTTCTATTTCTTGCAAAATTCTCTATCATTTATTTCCTTGTTTCATGTGTATTTGGTTATGTAATCAACTCACAAATATTTTTCTTGTTTAGTTGACTTAACTAGGAAAGCAAGTGTTGTGCTTTAGCTCACCCATGTGACAAAACCAACACAACATATTGGCGACCATACTGGGGATGGGAATCAAATTCCTCCATATTTAAGTCTTGAGAGAACTTCTTTCTAATAATTTGGATATGTAGGTACCAAAACTGACCTAATCCAATCTTCCAAAGTCAGGATTCAGAGCCAGTGAAAGAGAATTCCATCTTGAAATTTCTTTCCTTACGCATGACATGAAGTGTGCGGCTTTCAAGGCACACAGACGTGCATTTTGCGCACTCTGCGCTATGTGCGCATAAGATCCTTCGTAAACCCATGCATTATGCGCTCTTAGCATGACTGACAGAACTATAGCCCGTGCACAAGTTTAGTTTTTGGAAAATTTTAAGGGTTTTATGAGTGGTTTGAGGGCCCCTTTCCTTCAGAGTTTAATTTCCTGCACTTTGTAAAGAAATCACACTTCACTTAGAGTCCTTTCTTACAAGGAAGGTTATCTAACATAAGCACATAGGGGTAAAAAGAATCACAATTCTTCTCTTTTCCTTGTTGCCACATGGATGGCTCATTTGGAATTTAAAACTTTGAGTTAAATTTATTGTTTTTCCAAACACAAATCAACTAATTTGGGACTAGAAATCAATTTGTATCCTCAAGTATGCTCTTCCCCGGCACCCAAGTGTGATCTCGGGAATCAGAAAAGGTGGTTGAAAGGAAATTTCATCTCTCTTAAAAAAATAATCATTCATTAGGAGAGGACAAAACCCCCCTAGGGTACCTCTTAGTTTTGAAAATTATCTTAAATATTTGTAAGGGCCCATACATTCCCACATGTTTACAATCTTAGGATAGTTTCTAAAAGCTTTCTTAGTCTAGAAAAAACTCTAGGAAATTTTAAAAAGATCAAGTAATGGGCCCATACATGCCCACATGTCTACAATCCTAGGATATTTTCAAAAGATTTATTAGTATAGACAACATTCTAGTGAGTTTAAAGGATCAAGTAAGGACCCACATGTCCACATCGCTAGTTCTCTAGGGCTTTAAATATTCTGCAAGGTTGTACCAAAGAAACATAGTAAGCTAGGTAAGAATATTTTTAAGGACCACAAGAAGTCCACATGTTGCAATCTTACACTTAACTTATTAAAAATATTTTGCACACTCTTCACTTTCTTGCACACAAATCCACTCATCACACACATTATTTCTATTAGAATAGTGGAGGTTGAAGTAAGCTTTCTTTTTAAGTACTCACAAAGTACTTCAAAGGAACTTCGAAAGATCTGACTACTTCTTTGGAAATTGTCCACACCAATTTAATTCAAAAGAGGTTGGTCTATGACCCCAATATGTCAGCCCAATCCATCTAAAAAAAATTATAAGAACGCACTAAATTTTTCCTCCACATGAGGTGCCTAAAGAATGTTTTTAGTCTAGGTAGGATCTCGGGGGCAGGCATACAAATAACCCCTCATTATCAGGTTCTCACATTTTGAAACAATAGAAGTTGAGAATATGGATCTTTCAAATCCTCTAAGTCAAGTGTTCCTATACCATAAGGCAGGGAGATGCCCGTGAAGGGTTGAAGTCCAAGATATGGTTTTTCTACGCATCCCTCCTTGAGTCACCCAACTCTTGTGATGGTATCCATCCCATGACCCATTTTTTAGGCCAAAAATTTAAATGTTGCACTTTGACCGAGTTACTTAGTGGCAAAACATAGGATATCTACCCAGGTGGCGATTGTGGGATGCAATCGCACCTTGGTCATATTTTGTGTGGCTATTGGGAAATATCATCAACTCTTTCGAGATATGCACCCTCTACCCCTCATTATAATTGACTAGTTCAACCTTCACTATTTCCTCTTCCGGTGGATTTAGACCCCACTGTCGAGTGCTATTGGAAGGCCCAATGCTAAATTGAAAGGAAGGACAATAGGTCTTTTAGGACACAAGCATTTATTTTTGTTTTTCCCCCATGTGAACAAAATCCACCTATCCACATGCTTGTTTATTTTAGAGTTGATTTATGTATGATGTTCATTTGATTACAAGAAATTGTGAGTTATACAATTTTGTGAAGGTCAAAAATATAAAAATATCGTGTTCATTTATTTCTCTCTTGTCACCATTTGTACACATTCACTTTGCTAGTCAGAACCATAGGGGAACCACTGAATCCACGTCATTCTAGACACTCGCAAAATCTCCCTCCTATTATAGGAGGGGTCCCTAGTCTCGCCAACTCACCGACTCCACCATCCCACACCCCAGTGAGTGCTACTGCCTTGGGATTGGATTTAATTGGTTCCACTTTGCTTGGGTCAAATACCCAAGGCAATCCATCTATTGGTTCTCCTTCACAAGGAGGAGGGGGACAAACTTATTCTCAAGAGAGAAACACAAACCCACCAAATCCCTCACAAGGGACAGATCCATTACCTACACACACAATGGATGGAACTAATCCTCCACCAAATCCCCATTTGACATACTTGGCATCCCTTAACATTCCTGATTTAACCAAACTTACGAATGACCCCATTTCACAAGATGCCACTTGGCCCAATATGCCTACCAAGTTACCTTCAGACATTCCAAATTTTGAAGGAAAACTAGGGGAAGACCTCACCAACCATGTTATGACCATCAACTTATGGTTCTCTTCAAACAACATCATGGATGATTCTATTTGCTTGAGGTTATTTCAAAGAACTATCACTGGTTCATCAGTGAAATGGTATGTGAACGAAAAAGCAGGGTCCCATGTGACATTTGAATCATTGTCCAAGGCCTTTTTTGTCCTTTTTCCAATTACCAGTTCATCATGACATTGGCTTAGAACTTCTCTCTGAGTTCAAACAAACCACTTCTATCCATATCACCGACCACATCCATGAATGGCGTTGACGATGTAGTTTGTGTAAAGAAGAAACCAGCTAAGAACAACGTCTGGATTGGTTTCTTAAATCACTCATCCCCGTGATTTCAAAGGATGTAGCATCCATGTTTCCTCAATCATAAGAGGAACCCATCAACAAATCCCAACTATTCGACCTCATATATACCCAATCAAGTTACTTGTACACAGTATTGCCTGATGCACCCAAACCCCTACCATTTGGCCAAGACAAACCTGGGGTTTCTCATGCTGTAGATGGGTTGATTGGTTCTATGAAACACCTCAACCCTTATGGCCACCCATCACCCACTTATGGTGCAAATCAGTACCCTCAACCATATGGAGGGAAATCTTATTACCCCCCTCCCACCCACCAACAGTCATATCTCGTGGCTCCCCCTCCGTCGTTGGGGGGACCCCCACCAGTACCCCTGATGAATCCAGTCTCTCAACCAAGTATGGCTCCACCCCCAACCCCCATCTATAACCAAAAAAATAGTGGAATTACTTCAACTTCCTATACGCCATATGGATTGTCTCTACAAAACAATCCATATTTTCCATTTCCTGGTCCTCCCTAGCCAGTTTCTCCTCCACCAGGACAACCACATGTCGTCATTAAATTTGTTCAACCCTCTCCCATTCAACATGTTCATGATTTTGAACAGTTGAATATGAAAAATACAACTCACCAGCCGAATAATTCCAAGAAGAAAGGAAAAAATCGAAACAATATCAACCCGAAAATTGGAGGAAATAACCCCCAACCAAACCATCCCGCTAGGGGAAACCAAAACCCCCAAGGGGGAAATAATAACAATCAACCATGACAAGGGAAGAACAATAATATATGAACTAACTTCCCTTGTGCTCTATGTGGTGAGTATGGACATTATACTCACCATTGCCCCCAAATTTCCAATTACAAACAGATGAAAGAATCCATGAAAAAACAATGCCCTCTGGCACCACCTGCCCCTCAGTAGGCCCCACAACATTATTTGCAACCCCCACCTCCATCTGTTTTGAAAAACCCCATTCCACACCAAGGT